>JACEEZ010000817.1:80000-87500 GCA_016584305.1 Chionoecetes opilio | reverse complement strand
CAGGAAACAAGAGGCTGGGAGAGCTCACTGTGTCTGTATTAACACACTGACAAGACAGGGAATGTTAAGAAAGACCCTATGAAATGCAGCAACAGAACAACGTGAATGCACTGAAGTACAAATCATTACAGCAAGTTGTGAAGCAGGTTATCCCATGCCAAGAAAGACAGGGAATCAGGAAGCAGAAAGCAGTGAAATCAAATGCACGAGACAGGGAAATGCCAAGCATAGGCCAAGTAAGAGACAAAAGCCTGAGGCCAGGAATGCCAGGAAATAAAAACGCAGGGAACCCAAAATTACGAACAGTGAAATGCAAGAAGCAGACAAGCTAGGGAAAGGAACAAACAGGATGCAGAAAGGCAAGAAAAGACAGGAATGCAAGAAGACAGAATGCAAGGAAAGCCAAGAAAATGACATGGAAACAATGAACAGTCGGGATCAAGGGGAGTAAAAATAGCGAAACTGCAGGACAGGAATGCAAGAATGAAGGAAAATGACATGTATGTATAGAAGACAGGGAATGCAAGGAGGCAAAATACAGGGAAAGGCAAGGAAGCAGGTGATGCAAGAAACAGAAAGACAGGGAAAGCAGGTAAAGACAGGGAAACTGCAAGGAAACACGGAAAGACAGGGTAATCGGCCAAGGCAAACGGAAAGCAAGGAAAGCAGTAAAAGACAGGGTACAATGAAGAAATCAAGAAAAGACAGAAATTGCATAGATAAGTCAAGGATAAGACACGCAAAAGGAAGAAAGCAGGAAAGGCAAGGATAGGCAGGGAAAGGAAGGAAGGCAGGAAAGGTACAGGAATAGGCAGGAAAGCAGGAAAGCACAGGAAAGACAGGGAAAGCAGAAGGCAGAAAGGCAAGGAAAAGACAGGGAAATGCAAGGAAAGACAGAATGCAAGGAAAGGCAAGGAAAAGGCAGGGGAATGCAAGGAAAGACAGGGAAATGCAAGGAAAGCAAGGGAAATGCAAGGAAAGGCAAGGAAAGCAGGAAAGCAGGAAATGCAAGGAAAGACAGGGAAATGCAAGGAAAGACAGGGAAATGCAAGGAAAGGCAAGGAAAAGACAGGGAAAGGCAAGGAAAGACAGGGAAATGCAAGGAAAGGCAAGGAAAAGACAGGGAAATGCAAGGAAAGACAGGGAAATGCAAGGAAAGGCAAGGAAAAGACAGGGAAAGGCAAGGAAAGACAGGAATCAAGGAAAGCAAGGAAAGACAGGGAAATGCAAGGAAAGACAGGGAAATGCAAGGAAAGGCAAGGAAAAGACAGGGAAATGCAAGGAAAGACAGGGAAATGCAAGGAAAGACAGGGAAATGCAAGGAAAGGCAGGGGAAGGCAAGGAAAGGCAAGGGAAAGACAGGGAAATGCAAGGAAAGACAGGGAAGCAAGGAAAGCAAGGGAAAACAGGAAGCAAGGAAAGACAAATGCAAGGAAAGGACAAGGAAAAAGGAAGGCAGGAAATGCAAGGAAAGACAGGGAAATGCAAGGAAAGGCAGGGGAAGGCAAGGAAAGGCAAGGGAAAGACAGGGAAATGCAAGGAAAGACAGGGAAAGGCAAGGAAAGGCAGGGGAAGGCAAGGAAAGCTAGGGACAGGCAGGGAAAGTCAGGGAAAGGCAAGGGAAAGCAGGGAAAGCAGGGAAGGCAAGGAAAGGCAGGGAAAGACAGGAAATACAGGAAAGGCAGGGAAAGCTAAGGAAAGGCAGGGAAATAGCAGGGGGAATGCAAGGAAATGCAGGGAAATGCAAGGAAAGACAGGGAAAGGCAGGGAAAGCTAGGGACAGGCAGGGAAATGCAGGGAAATGCAGGGAAAGACAGGGAAATGCAAGGAAAGACAAGGAAAGGCAGGGAAAGCTAGGGAAAGACAGGGACAGGCAGGGAAAGCTAGGGAAAGACAGGGAGTCAGGCAAAGGCAAGGGGAAGCAAGGGAAGGCAGGGAAAGCTAGGGACAGGCAGGGAAAGTCAAGGGAAAGCAGGGAAAGCTAAGGAAAGACAGGGACGGGCAGGGAAAGCTAGGGACAGGCAGGGAAAGCTAGGGACAGACAGGGAAAGTCAAGGGAAAGCAGGGAAAGCTAAGGAAAGACAGGGACGGGCAGGGAAAGCTAGGGAGAGGCAGGGAAAGGTAAGGAAAGTCAGGGAAAGGCAGGGGAAGGCAAGGGAAAGACAGGGAAATGCAAGGAAAGACAGGGAAAGGCAAGGAAAAGACAGGGAAATACAAGGAAAGCCAGGGAAAGGCAGGGGAAGGCAAGGAAAGGCAAGGGAAAGACAGGGAAATGCAAGGAAAGGCAGGGAAAGGCAGGGAAAGTGAGTGGCATGCAAGAGGAAGGAAGTTAAGAGAGTGTATGTACTTATATCGATTACAGGGAGTTTCGTACACAAGTTGTTTCGTACCCAGGTGTTTTGTTAGTTGTTTCGTACACTGATTTTGAGCTTTTTCGTACATACCTGGTGTCGTTTAGTAACTCTAGTAGTCAAGTTCAACTCTAAGCTGAGTGTACGAAACGACTATGGTGCCATATAGAGTACGAAACAACTTTTTGGTGTACGAATCTACTGGTGTACGAAACAACTTGTGTACGAACTGACTGCACCCCTTATATAATTCCTACTACTACTTTCCTTACCTTCGTCATCCCCACCCCGACCACGAAAACCCTCCTGCCGGCGTTCATATCGGCGATGGTAGGTACAGCTTCCTCCCTAAGTACCGTGTGACAGCTGGGAAGAGGGTCAGCTGTGGGGCAGAGGTACGCGGGCACAGCTTCCTTGCTAAGTAACGTGTAGAAAGCGGGACAGTTGTGGGTCGGGAGGCTAGCGTTTTTTTCTCGGCACTCCCTGATGTCTCTTCTTGCTGTCTGGGTCTTTAGTCAGCTGTATTTCGCTTCCTGACAGCTGGAGATGAGGTACAGTTGTGGGGCAGAGGTACGCAGGCGACAGCGGGGCGTAGCAACTGCTGAAGGGATAGTATCTGCCTGACGAAGCTGTGTTTACCTCTGGTCTTTAGTCAGCTGTCTTCTCTTATTCTATCTTTCACTTCCTGACAGCTGGGGATGAGGTACAGCTGTGGGGCAGAGGTACGCAGAGACACACAGCGGTAGGCAGGCGACAGCGGGGCCAAGAACAGCTGAGTGAGGCTGTGAGGCGTATCAGCGTGACGAAGCTGTTGTGTTTACCTTTATCAGCTGATTGACACGTGTGCTCCTCCTGTTATCTGTTAAGAGAGATAACCGTGGTAACCTGTGGCGATGCTTCTCTGGAGGTCAAAAGGTCAGACTTCATTTAGGATGCTTCTCTGGTGGTTGTTCAGGAGTCAAGAGGTCAGAGTTCATTTAGGATGCTTCTCTGGTGGTTGTTCAGGAGGTCAAAAGGTCAGAGTTCATTTAGGATGCTTCTCTGGTGGTTGTTCAGGAAATCAAAAGGTCAGAGTTTATTTAGGATGCTTCTCTGGTGGTTGTTCAGGAGGTTAAAAGGTCAGAGTTCATTTAGGATGCTTCTCTGGTGGTTGTTCAGGAGGTCAAAAGGTCAGAGTTCATTTAGGATGCTTCTCTGGTGGTTGTTAAGGAGATCAAAAGGTCAGAGTTCATTTAGGATGCTTCTCTGGTGGTTGTTCAGGAGGTCAAAAGGTCAGAGTTCATTTAGGATGCTTCTCTGGTGGTTGTTCAGGAGGTCAAAAGGTCAGAGTTCATTTAGGATGCTTCTCTGGTGGTTGTTCAGGGGTCAAAAGGTCAGAGTTTATTTAGGATGCTTCTCTGGGGTTGTTCAGGAGGTCAAAGGTCAGAGTTCATTTAGGATGCTTCTCTGGGGGTTGTTAGGAGGATCAAAAGGTCAGAGTTCATTTAGGATGCTTCTCTGGTGGTTGTTCAGGAGTCAAAAGGTCAGAGTTCATTTAGGATGCTTCTCTGGGGTTGTTCAGGAGGTCAAAAGGTCAGAGTTATTTAGGATGCTTCTCTGGTGGTTGTTCAGGAGTCAAAGGTCAGAGTTCATTTAGGATGCTTCTCTGGTGGTTTTCAGGAGGTCAAAAGGTCAGAGTTCATTTAGGATGCTTCTCTGGGGTTGTTCAGGGGTCAAAGGTCAGAGTTCATTTAGGATGCTTCTCTGGTGTTGTTCAGGGGTCAAAAGGTCAGAGTTCATTTAGGATGCTTCTCTGGTGGTTGTTCAGGGGTCAAAAGGTCAGAGTTCATTTAGGATGCTTCTCTGGGGGTTGTTCAGGGGTCAAAAGGTCAGATTATTTAGGATGCTTCTCTGGGGGTTGTTCAGGAGGTCAATAGGTCAGAGTTCATTTAGGATGCTTCTTCTGGTTGTTGGTCAACTTGAGTCATGTCAGACTGTTATCAAATTCTAGTCTTCCTCTGTGTTTTATCGTCAAGAGCTCATCATGTTCATTTTAGTATCTTTCTCTTGGTGGTATCCAGATCAGATCAGTCGAGCTCGTTTAGGTACCTTCTCTGGTAATATTTCAGGTAGGGTCTAATAAAGTCAGAGTTTTCATTTATATGCTTCTACTGACCTTTATAATAGGAGTCAACAGTATAGATTCTTTAATACCTTCACCTGCATATTTCTTCAGGCACGTCAAAAGGTAGGAGTATCATTATAGGAATCTCTCGTAGGATGTTGTCAGGATATGAAGGCAAGTTCAATTGAGATGTATCATTTACTGTTTAACATAGGTCAAACTGCAGGATATTCATTAGGAAATGTTTACCTCAAATTCTACTCGACGGAATTAGCTGATTATCAATTTCCTAAAATAATCAATGACTGTATGTTATGAGGATATTAAATCGAAATTATGCAGATTCTGGCATATAACATCGGAAATATCCAATATCACTGGATAGTACAATAACATGTCATCCAAAATAAATATTCTAGGAAATGTGCAGATGCTATGATATACATAGGATGTCATTGCAAGATTCTAATATAAGCATACACTCTAGTACATTGTACCTATTCGTATAAAACATAATCACCCATCAGCCGTCATACATATCTTTAATAAATTACACTGAACAATAATATATTTTCCCTTGCATACATATATTACTTGTCATACAGTGGCAAATGTGCAATATGAAAATATAACAATAGGAATGTATAAATTACGAACAATATAAAAGAATGTATAAATTACTGAAGGAATATAATGTCATACACTTTGGTAGTACATTGTAAAGCTATCGTCGTTTGAAGAAAAAAATTAAAGTCCAACGTACAGCCGTCATACATTATTATTGAATTAAATTTAACTGAACTGAACTTAATTAAATGATATATTATTGTCCTATCAATGGTAATAATATATATATTGCTATACAGTTGCAATGGAAAGCAAAAATAATAACAAATTGGATGATAACTTTACCACAATATTGAATTTATCAATAACCTAAAAAAATAATATCCTAAAAAAATCTCGAGTGCCAGTTGCGCGCGAATTCCCGACGGTGAACTTTTGTCTTCGTGTGTTCTAGAACATAAGAACATAAGAAAATAAGGAAGCTACAAGAGGCCGCGAGGCCTACACGTGGTAGTTCCTGTCACCTAACACTACCTACATCCACCTTTCATCCCCATCCATGAACCTATCCAGCTCCCCTTTAAAGCTCCCTAATGACTCCGCACTAACTACCTGTCTACTGAGACCATTCCACTCATTCACCACCCTATTTGTGAACCAGTTTTTCCCTATTTCCTTTCTAAATCTACTCGTTTGTTCTCTAAGTTCTCTCGTTTGGCTTATAATTACTGCCGTGTACAGTGCAAGGCTTGACTATTAGAGTGCTTAGTGTGATCTGAAGAGCCTGGAGCGGCCTTGGCACGTGAAAAAAGTATTGCAAGCGGTGTGCGGTGTGTGATGTGTGGTGTGGCGCGGTGTGCGAGGCGACGAGACAGCGGGGCGAGAATTCAAATCTTCCGCCGTCACCCGCCCGTCCCTCCCTTCCCCCCGGCGTTACCAGTGTTAATTAATGTTATAACGTTATAGATTCCTCCCCGGACGTTATCAGTGTTACGTTATTATATTATTACGATATCTGGCAAGTGCGTTACGGCGTTACCAGTGTTATATTAATATACTTAAAACTTATGGTATTATTACGATATTATAGTTATGGGTGAAGGTAGGCGGCAGAGCAACGCCCCTGCCTCACTCACGCCCCTGCCTCACTCACGCCCCTGCCTCATGCCTCGCTGCTTGGACGTCACATCAAAGGTAATTTTTTAATGGCCCCTAGCCATATATATATATATATATATATATATATATATATATATATATATATATATATATATATATATATATATATATATTATATATACTAATGTAGTATGTTATATATTTTTATATATAGTATTTATATATAATAGCTAATGACTAGTGTGTTATATTTCTTTTATGATGATTGATTATTTTAGACTACCGTGATAGATAGTTAATGACGGTGATATGAGATGATGATGAGATGATGAATGTCGTCTACTTAACACAGAGAGAGAGAGAGAGAGAGAGAGAGAGAGAGAGAGAGAGAGAGAGAGAGAGAGAGAGAGAGAGAGAGAGAGAGAGAGAGAGAAGAGAGAGAGAAGAGGAGGAGAGAGAGGAGGAAGAAGAAGATGTAACAGAGTGGAGGTAAAGACATATATTGGAGATATAGAAGAAAGATGAGGAAAGTTGATGATTAGTAAAAATATGAGAATGAAAAAAAAGAGATCAAATAGATATAGAGAGAGAGAGAGAGAGAGAGAGAGAGAGAGAGAGAGAGAGAGAGAGAGAGAGAAGAGAGAGGTCATCCGCATAGTCTCATGTCATCGTGCCGCCGCCGGCATCAGACGATCCTTGTGTGAGTGACCATGCCACGTGCAGTCAGCCTGCAAATAGATGTGAGAGGCGAAGGTCAATCAACCGTGATAGGAGTGGTTGTGGTTGGTAGTGGTGGTGATGGTGGTGGTGGTGTGGTGGTGATGGATGAGTGGGATGATGTGTGGTGATGGTGGGATGAGGTGGTGGTGTGGTGTGCATGGTGGCGGTGATGACGGGTACGTGTGGTGGCTGCTGATGGTGATGCATGGTGGTGTTCGATGCAGGGAAAGGGTATCTCCGGGTGTGATGGAAGCGGGAGTGTGTGTGGCGGTGGTGCATAAGAACTATGGAACATAAGACTAAGACAATAGGAAGCTCAAGGCCGAGACTAAGTGGTGTTCCTGTTACTTAATCTACCTACATCACCTTTCTCCCGCTCCATAACAACTGATCTAGCCTACCTTTAAAAGCTCCTGCACCTGCTATAACGCTGTGTCAGTACCTACCGGATGTTCGAGTTGTTGCTACGTACGTCACACCACCACACCCCCCAAACCACGCCACCACCTTAACACACCACACACAACGTCACACACCACCGAACCACACACACCACTACACACACACACACACACACACACACACACACACATACCTGCACCTGTCCACCTTTGCTCAAGCGGTCACCCCGGCGGCGAC
>JACEEZ010000817.1:47500-70000 GCA_016584305.1 Chionoecetes opilio | reverse complement strand
CCTCACCATCATCCTTGTGACCCCCCCCATAGTCCTTATACATGTTCTATTTTGATGCATTAACACCCTCCCTGCCCTCCTTATACATGTTACTATCTGAAAGCATTAACACCCTCCCTGCCATCCTTATACATGTTACTATCTGATGCATTAACACCCTCCCTGCCATCCTTATACATGTTACTATCTGATGCATTAACACCCTCCCTGCCATCCTTATACATGTTACTATCTGATGCATTAACACCCTCCCTGCCATCCTTATACATGTTACTATCTGATGCATTAACACCCTCCCTGCATCCTTATACTGTTTTACTATCTGATGCATTAACAACCTCCCTGCCATCCTTATACATGTTACTATCTGATGCATTAACAACCTCCCTGCCATCCTTATACATGTTACTATCTGATGCATTAACAACCTCCCTGCCATCCTTATACATGTTACTCACTGGATGCATTAACACCCTCCTGCCATCCTATACCCTTTTACTATCTGATGCATAACACCCTCGCCTGCCATCCTTATACATGTTACTATCATCGCAATTAACACTCTCCCTGCCATCCTCTTTATACATGTTACTATCTGATGCAACAACGACCCTCCCTGCCATCCTTAGACATGGTACTATCTGCTGCATTAACGAACCTCCCTGCCATCCCTTATACATTGTTACTATCTGAGGCTTAACCACCTCCCTGACATCCTTATACATTTACTATCTGATGCATTGAAACACCCTCCTCGCCATCCTTATACATGTTACTATCATACGCATTACACCCCCTCCCTTGCCATCCTTTATCCATGTTTAACTATCATACGCATTACACACCTCTCCATCCCTCCTTATTATCATGTGACTATCTGATGCATTAACACCTTGCCCTGCCATCACTTATACATGTTTACTATCTGATGCATTAACACCCTCCCTGCCTCCTTATACATGTTACATCTGATCTTAACACCCTCCCTGCCTCCTTATACATGGTTACTATCTTGATGCATTAACAATCCTCCCTGTCCATCCTTATACATGTTCCTATCTGATGCATTAACACCTCTCCCTGCATCCTATACATGTGTACTATCTGTGCCCTTAACAACCCTTCCCTGCCATCCCTTATACATTTTACTGATCGGGTAGCATTAACAACGCTCCCTGCCATCCTTATTACATGTTACTATCAATACGCATTAATCAACTCGCCCTGCCATGCCTTATACATGTTACTATCTGATGCATTGAACCGACACCTTCCGCTTCCACCTTATACATGTTACTATCTGATGCATTACCCCTCCCTGTCTCCTAGACTCTGTTACTATCTGATGCATTAATCACCTCCCTGCCCTCCTTATACATGTTACTATCTGATACAATTAACAACCTCCCTGCCAATCCTTATATATGTTTACTATCGACGCATTAACAACCTCCCTGCCTCCTTATACATGTTACTATCTGATGCTTAACAAACCTCCCTGCCATCCTTATACTGTTCCTCATCTGTATGCAGCTTAACACCCTCCCTGCCATCCTTATTACTGTTCCTATCGATGCATTAACACCCTCGCCTGCCATCCTTATACATGTTACTATCTATGCATTAACACCCTCCCTGCCATCACTATACATTTACTATCTGATGCTTAACACCTCCGCTGCCGTCTCGTATACATGTTACTATCTATGCATTCAACACCTCCCTGCCCTCCTTATACATTTACTTCTGATGCTGTACACACACCTGCCATCCTTATACATTTTACTATCTGATGCGTTAAACAAACCTCCCTGCGCATCCTTATACTATGTTACTATCTGATGCATTACACCACTCCCTGCCAGATCCTTATACATGTTATTACTATCATACTCATTCAAACACCCCGCCCATGCCATTTCCTTATACATGTTAGCTATCATACTCATCACGACCCTCCCCTGCCATCCTTTATACATGTTACTAGCTGATGCATATTAACCACCCTCCCTGCCATCCTTATACTTTTTCTATCTGTATTGCATAACACCCATACCTCCTGCCATCCTTATGACTGTTACTATCTGATGCATTAACACCCTCCCTGCCAAATCCTTATACATGTTTACTATCTGATGCATTAACAACCTCTCCGGCTCATCCTTATACATGTTAACTATTTTTTTTCCTTGGGAATGCGTAACACCCTCCTCCGCCTTGGACAAGGTTACTATTGATGCAGTCACACCCTGTCCTGCCCTCCTTATACATGTTACGATCTGATGCATTGAACACCGCCCGGCCATCCTTATAGCATGTTACTATCATACGCATTAAACACCTCCCTGCCGATCGCTTATACATGTTATCTATCTTGCATTAGACCCCTCCCTGCCATCCTTAATACATGTTTACTATCTGATGCATGTAACACCCTCCCTGTCATCCTTATACATGTTACTCATCTGATGCATTAACAACCCTCCCTGCCATCCCTTATACATGGTTACATATCTGTGCATTAACACCCTCCCTGTCCAGCCTTATACATGGTTACTACATCTGATAGCTTAACACCCTCCCTGCCATCCTTATACATGTACTATCTGATGCATTTACATCCCTCCCTGCCATCCTTATCACCTGTTACTATCTGATGCATTACAACCTCGCCTGCCATCCTTATACATGTTACTATCTGCATGCATTACCAACCTCCCTGCCATCCTTATACATGTACTATCTGATGCATTAACACCCTCCCTGCATCCTTATACATGTTTACTATCTGATGCATGAACACCTCCCTGCCATCCTTCTAACATGTTACTATCTGTCATTCACCCTCCCTCCATGCCTTATACATGTTACTATTCTATGGCATAACACCCTCACCTGCCAATCCCTTATACATGTTACTATCTGATGCATGAACACCCTCACCTGCCATCCTTATACATGTTTACGATCTGATGGCATTAACACCCTCCTGCCATCCTTATACATTTGACTAGCTGATCATTACACCCTCCCTTGCCATCCTTATACTGTTACTATCATACGCATTAACACCCTCCCTGCCATCCTTATACATGTTACTATCATACGCATTAACACCCTCCCTGCCATCCTTAATACATGTTTACTATCATACGCTTACAGTACCCTCGACCTGCCATCCTTATACATGTTACTATCTGACATAACACCCTCCCTGCCATCCTTATACATGTTACTATCATACGCATTAACAACCTCCCTGCATGAACAACCATTAACTCCATTGATCCTGCCTGTGTGTCCTTCCCCTTAGCTCCCTTAGTCTTCCCTTAGCTCCCTTAGTCTTCCCTTAGCTCCCTTAGTCTTCCCTTAGCTCCCTTAGTCCCTCCCCTTAGCTCCCTTAGTCTCCCTACTCCCTTCGTCCTTCCCGCTTACTCCCTTATCCCTCCCCTTAGCGTCCCTTATTCTTCCCTTGCTCCCTTAGTCCTTCCCCTTAGCTCCCTTAGTCCCTCCCCTTAGCTCCCTTAGTCTTCCTTAGCTCCCTTTAGTCTTCCCTTAGCTCCCCTATCTTTCCCTAGCTCCCGTAGTCCTTCCCCTTAGCTCCTAGTCCCTCCCCTTAGCTCCCTTATGTCTTCCCGTAGCTCCTTCGTCCTGCCCCCCTTAGCTCCCTTAGTCTTCCCTTAGCTCTCTTAGTCTTGCCCTTTCAGCCCCTTCGTCCCTTCCCCTTATGCTTCCCTTATCCGTTCCTCCCTTACTTCCTTAGTTCCTTTCCCTTAGCTTTCCCTTCAGTTTCCTTCCCTTAGCTCCCTACTCCTTCCCCCAATTAGCTACCCTGTGGTCGTCACGTTCCTCCCCTTAGCTCCCTTATGTCCTTCCCCTGTGTCAAGCTCCCCTTATCCCTCTCCCTTACTCCCGGTTAGGTCCTCCCCTTAGCACCCTTAGTCTTACCTTCGGCTCCCTATGTCCTTCACCCTTACCGCTTAGTTCTTCCCTTAGCTCCCTTATCCTTCCCCTTGAGCGTCCCTTAGTCTTCCTTAGCTCCCTTAGTCCTGCCCCTTAAAGCTCACCTTAGTCTTCCTTAGCTCCCTTATCCTACCCCTTTGAGTTCCTCTCCCTTACTGTGTATGGCCTCTTCCCACTTAAGTCTCCTTTAGTCTTTTCCCTTAGCTCGCCTTATGGCCCCTCCCCTTACATCACTTATTCTTCCCTTACGCTCCCATTAGTCATGTCCCTTAGCTCCCTTAGTCTTCCTTAGCTCCCTTCGTCCTTCCCTTAAGTCTTCGTCCTCTGAGATCTTCCCTTAGGCTCCCTTATGCCTTCCCCTCTTCAAGCTCACTTTTAGTCTTCCCATTTACTCCCTTAGTCCCCTCCCTTGAGCTCCCTTAGTGCCCTTCCCCTTAGTCCCCTTAGTCCTTTCCCTTAGCTCCCATTAGTCCTCCCCTTTTACTCTATATTCCCTCCCTTAGCTCCCTTAGTCCTCCCCTTAGCTCCTTAGTCCCTTCCCCTTAGACTCCCTTAGTCCTCCCCTTAGCTCCCTTAGTCCCTCCCCTTACTCCCTTAGTCTCCCCTTAGCTGCCCTTAGTCCTTCCCCTTAGCTCCCGGAGTCCTTCCCCTTTAGCTCCCCTTAGTCCTTCCCCTTAGATCCCTTAGTCCCGTCCCTTAGCTCCCGTTAGTCCTCCCTTAGCTCCCTTAGTCCCTCCCCCTTCGCTCCCTTAGGCCCTCCCCTTAGCTTCCTTAATCCTTCCCCTTAGCTCCCTTAGTCTTCCCTTAGCTCCCTTAGTCCTTCCCCTTAGCTCCCTTAGTCCTTCCCCTTAGCTCCCTTAGTCCCTCCCCTTAGCTCCCTTAGTCCTTCCCCTTAGCTCCCTTAGTCCCTCCCCTTAGCTCCCTTAGTCCTTCCCCTTAGCTCCCTTAGTCCTTCCCCTTAGCTCCCTTAGTCTTCCCCTTAGCTCCCTTGAGTCCTTCCCTTAGCTCCCTTAATGCCTTCCCCTTAGCTCCCTTATAACTCCCCTTAGCTCCCTTAGTCCCTCCCTTAGCTCCCTTAGTCCCTCCCCTTAGCTCCCCTCCCTGCTGGCGGCGTAATGGGCACGCTGTTGTAATATTCAACGAAAACAGCGCCGAGGAAATCCGTTTATGCCACTTGTACTCCGTGATGTGTAGAGAGAGAGAGAGAGAGAGAAGTAGAGAGCGAGCGAGAGAAGAGCGAGAATAGAGAGAGAGGAGAGGAGAGATAGAGAGAGGCTGTCAGGTGATGAAGAAATGGAAAGTTTGCGGTGAATACGAAGGGAGTGAAGGGAAGAAGGAGAGAGAGATAGAGAGAGAGAGGGAGAGAGATGAGAGAGAGAGAGAGAGATTGAGAGAGAGAGAGAGAGAGGAGAGAGAGAGAGAGAGCGAGAGGGGGGGGGTTGGGTTGGGTTTGGGAAGTGAAGGGTCAGGCCTATGGAATGACTGCTGACACACACACACACCACACCCACACACCCCACATCACACAACACACACACATGACCACCATCTTGTCAACTCGCAAGAAAGTCCTGAACCATTCTTGCTAACGCCACTTCCTCCTCCTCCTCCTCATCCTCGTTCTTCCTCTCCCTCCCTCCTCCTCCTCCTCCTCCTCCTCCTCCTCCTCCTCCTCCTCCTTCTCCTCGAAGCCAGCACAATAACGACATTTAAAAACAGACTTGACGCGCACTGTAAAGTAATGGGTATTGATGGTGCCTGCAATTCATATTATAGTCCCCCGGATCGATCAGTGTTAGTGGTTGGCTGTATGTTTTATATTTCATATCCTATCATTCTTCACTAGAACTTCCATGTTTCCTATCCTCTTTAGGACTGTTCAATTTTCCCAACTGTTTCTTACATGTAGTTGATTGTTAGTAGGTATGTAGTGCAGCAGACTACCCTCGTCATGGACCATAGGTCTCCTGGTGGTCTGTTTATGTCCTGTATATATAGATGTATTCCTATGTCTTTCTCCTTATATCCCTTCCTTATCCTCCTCCTACTACTTTTCTACTACCCAACTACTACCTACTACTACTACTACTACTACTACTACTAATAATAATAATATAATAATAATACTATTATACTGTGTTTTGAATACGTTATATACTACAAACAGCTGACTTTTTATCAATGAATCTATAAATTACTGTTACTATTTATTATTATCAAACACACTCACACACACAACACACTCACACGACACACAACACACACACAACACACATAGCACTAAGAAGCAAAATAGAAATGTAGAGTATGGAGACGGGGACCATACCAGTGAAGTTATCTAGGCCTTATAAAATACACCGAAAAGCCGCCCACGCGGCGGACTTTTTGGCTAACTCCTGCGGAGGGCTATATGGCGGGCCTTCGGCCCACCAACACAAGACTCTCCAATAGCCCCCTTCTAACTTTCCTGAAATCATGGATGTAGAATGTATGTATTACGCCTTACCCTCACCACACAGCCCAATCACTCACCCATTACCCATTACCACAAACACACCATATCACCTCGCCATTACCCTCACCACACACCCATTCACTCACCCATTTACCATCACCCCCACCTATATCCCACCCATCACACCGCCAACACATGCCTACCCCTCCACCCATTCACTCACAACCTCACCCCACAAACCCATTACACATCCCCCACCCATTCACTCACTCCATTACCCATCCCCTACATCAAGATTTCCCTCAATTCCTCGCAACCGCACATTTTTTTCCACAATTGCTCGCTAATAGGCTATACTAAAAAAAAAGAAAGAAAAAAAGTGATCGGATCATCCCCACATATGGGGCTTAAAATGTTTTCCCCCTGTCGAGCGCTGTTCCAAAACTGTTTTCCATATGATGGATTTGCAAGAACCTGGGGGCGGAACATATCACGGACACAGACCACAACACACAGACACACTTCGCTTATATTATTATAGACAACTAGATAAATACACACACACAGACACACGCACACACACGCACACACACACACACACACACAGTAGATGGGCGTGTGGGTGTTACCTTTAAATGGATCAAAGGGAGGAGGTCTACAGATAGGGGAAAGACGGCCATATGGAGCCTTGGTAGGGAGAATATTCATGAGGGAAGCGGCGAAAGGATCCTGTCTGGGCTCCATTTAATCAAACGAGGGTAGGGAGGAGGAGGAAGGAGGGGAAATGGAGATAAATGAGAATAAGGGAGAAAGAGGAGGTGGAGGAGATGAAGGGAGAGGAAGGGAGAGGAAGGAAGAGGTGAGAGGAGGATAGAAGGGGAAATGGAGACACATGTGAATAAGGGAGAAGGAGGAGGTGGAGGAGATGAAGGGAGAGGAAGGAAGAGGTGAGAGGAGGAGGAGGAAGGAGGGAGAAATGGAGATACATGTGAATAAGGGAGAAGGAGGAGGTGGGAGAAAGGAGGAGTAAAGACTGGGTAGAGGAGGAGATGAAGGGAGAGGAAGGAGGAGGAGGAGGAGGAGAAGGAGGAGGAGGGAGCAAGGGAGAAAAGATGAGTTAGTGGAGGAGGAGGAGGAGAAGGAATTAGGGGAGAAGGGAGGAGAAGGAGGAATAGGAGGGAATTAGGAGAGAGGGAGAAGGAAGAACAGGAGGGAATTGAGGAGAGAAGGAGAAGGAGGAACAGGAGGGAATTGGGGAGAGAAGAGACAAAGAAGGAGGAACAGGAAGGAGAATGGAGGAGAAGGAGAGAAGAAGGAGAAACAGGAGAAACGAGGGAGGAGAAGGAGAGGAAGAATAAGGAGGCTACAGGGAAGAAAAGAGAGGGAAGGGGGAGAAGAAGGAGAAGGAGGAGGAGGAGGAGGAGGAGGAGGAGGAGGAGGAGGAGGTCGAAGAGGGTGAATAAAAGGGGGACAGAAATGAAGAGAAGAGAGAGATGAGAGAGGAGAGAGAGAGAGAGAGAGAGAGAGAGAGAGAGAGAGAGAGAAGAGAGTAGAGAGAGAGAGAGAGAGAGAGAGAGAGAGAGAGAGAGAGAGAGAGAGAGAGAGAGAGAGAGAGAGAGAGAGAGAAGAATTGGCTGAGTGAGTCACGTGCGAGAGTGTTGTTGGGTGGTGAGGGAAGGAGGGAAGGAGGGAGGGAAGGAGGGAAGGAAGGAGGGAAGGAGGGAAGGAGGGAAGGAGGGAGAGAAGGAGGAAGGAGGGAAGGAGGGAAGGAGGGAGGGAATTGAGCAATAACTTCATCTTAGTTTTCTTTCGTATTCTTGCTTCATCGATGTTTTTTTTTTTTCTCTCTCTCTCTCTCTCTCTCTCTCTCTCTCTCTCTCTCTCTCTCTCTCTCTCTCTCTCTCTCTCTCTCTCTCTCTCTCTCTCTCTCTCTCTCTCTCTCTCACGTCTTTCATCAGGCAGTCAATCCAACTATTACTTTATTTGCTCTCTTTCTTCTCTGCATTTCCACCTCTGTTGTAATTTGTAAGTACTACGTTGTCTAACATATAGTCCTCTTCTTCTTCTTCATCTTCCTCCTCCTCCTCCTCTTCCTCTTCTTCTTTCTACTTCTTCCTCCTCCTCTTCTTCTTCTACTTCTCTTCATCTTCGTCCTCCTCTTCCTCTTCCTTCTTTCTACTTCTCTACTCTTCCTCCTCCTCTTCTCCTCTCTCTCTTCTCTTCTTCGTCTTCCTCCCCCCTCCTCCTTCTTCCCTTCTCTTCTTTCTACTTCTTCTCTTCTCCTCTTCTTCTTCTACTTCTTATTCATCTTCGTCCTCCCTCTCTCCTCTTCCTCTTCTTCCTCTTCCTCTTCCTCTTCCTCTTCTTCTTCTTCGTCTTCCTCTTCTTCCCTTCTTCTTCCCTTCTCTTCTTCTTCTCTCTTCTCCTCTTCCCTTCAATTAGTCTCTCTCTCTCTCCTCTCTCTCTCTCTCTCCTCTCTCTCGCTCGTCCTCTCTCTCTCTCTCTCTCTCTCGTCTCTCTCATCCTCTCTCTCTCTCTCTCTCTCTCTCTCTCTCATCTCTCTCTCTCTCTCTGTACATTATTCACATAACGTTTGATCTGATGATCTCTCTCTCTCTCTCTCTCTCACTCTCTCTCTCTCTCTCGCTCTCTCCTCTCCTCTATCTCTCTCTCTCTTCTCTCTCTCTCTCTCTCTCTCCTGGCCTAGGTAATGTGAGGGTATTAGAGTAAGGTCAGGGTTGAGCTTGGACTTATATAAGATTGCCCCAACGATTACTAAGGAACACATAGGAATAACAAACAGCAACACTCGAGGCTATACTTGAGATAAACTTTTTACTATTCCATTCAGAGAGAGAGAGAGAGAGAGAGAGAGAGAGAGAGAGAGAGAGAGAGAGAGAGAGAGAGAGAGAGAGAGAGAGAGAGAGAGAGAGAGAGAGAGAGAGAGACGAAATCTTTATGTGAAGGCTGGAAGGAAGCTCAATATCTTTATCGTATCTCCTTCTTTATCTTAGTATCTCCCTCCTTCCCTCCTTCCTTCCCTCCTTCCTACCTCCTTCACGCCTATACCAGGAAGCAGTAGAGCTCATATCTCTATCTTAACTCCTTCTTTATTTTAGTATTTCCTTCCTTCCCTCCTTCCTTCTCTCCATCCTTCTCTCCTTCACATCTTTATCTAGCTCCTTCCCTCCTTATTTTAGTATCTCCTTCCTTTCCTCCATCCTTCCCTCCTTCCCTCCTTCCTTCCATCCTTACTTCCCTCCTTCCCTCCTTCCTTCCTTCCTTCATTCCTTTCCTCCTTCCTTCCTTCCTTCCTTCTCTCCTTCCTTCCCTCCTTCCTTCCTTCCCTCTCTCCATCCTTCCCTCCTTCCCTCCACCCTTCCCTCCTTCTTTCCCTCCTTCCCTCCTTCCTTCCCTCCATCCTTCCTTCCTTCCTTCCTTCCTTCATTCCCTCACTCCCTCCTTCCTTCCTTCCTTCCCTCCCTCCTTCCTTCCCTCCAACCACTTCTCTATATCATTAAGGAACAGCTGGTTATGTCGCCTTTACTACTATGTCAACAGCAGCATCAGCGGTACCATAGGCTTACTAGGGTACCGCTGTTTACTAGGCTTACTAGGGTACCGCTGTTTACTAGGCTTACTAGGGTACCTGTGTTTACTAGGCTTTACTATGCCTTTGATGCAGCGGTGATAATGCGCCCACAACAGCTGAGCGGCGGGAGGGCTTTGATGCAGCGGCACGAGCCAGGAACAGGAGGAGGGGAGGAGAAGGAGGGGGAGGAGGAAGAGGAGGAGGAAGAGGAGGAGGAGTGTGTCAATAATAGGGCGTGAGTCACCATAGCGACGCATTCCGCTGTCTTTACTATGGGAGTTTCCCCTTAAGTGGCATGCGTCGCCCTTCTCCTCCTCCTCCGCCTCCTCCTCCTCCTCGCCCTCCTCCTCCTCCAGTCCATCTCCTCCTCCTCCTCCTCCTCTAGTCCTCCTCCCCCTCTAGTCCCCCTCCTCCTCTTCTCCTGCTCCTCCTCCTCCTCCTCCTTCCCGAACTTGAGACTTCCCCGGCAGAGGAAAGAAAACATAACCACCGCAGTGTAGGGTTGCAAAGGGCGCCGCGGATGTAACAGCCTTGTCACATAGCAGGCTACCTAGAATACCTACATACCTACCGCTACACCTATCTTTGTAGACGTGTAAACAAAGCCTGCTGAAATAGGGCTGTTGGGGACATGGGAATAATTGGTAAAGGATAAAATAGGGGAAAATAGGGCTGTTGGGCACATACACATATACTTTAGTGGAAGAATATGAAAAATAGGGATAACAAATAGGTTGCCTGGGTTCCCTGGGATGGTCTTAAGTCGTTTTCTGCGGGGATCCTTTTCGGTTGCTCAAATTTCGATCCCTGTTCAACCATCCAGGGAAGATGATTGGCCCGACCCGCAATCATTTGTTGTTGTTGTTGTGACCGTTTGTTGTTGTTGTTGTTGTGCCGTTTGTTGTTGTTGTTGTTGTGCCCGTTTGTTGTTGTTGTTGTTGTGCCGTTTGTTGTTGTTGTTGTTGTGCCCGTTTGTTGTTGTTGTTGTTGTGCCCGTTTGTTGTTGTTGTTGTTGTGCCCGTTTGTTGTTGTTGTTGTTGAGACCGTTTGTTGTTGTTGTTGTTGTGCCCGTTTGCAACCGAAAATTTTCCGATTGCAACCAAAAATCCCCCGCAGAAAACGCCTTTAGATGCAAGCGTGTGTCTGCCTGTATACGTGTGTGTGTCTGTGTCAAGAGAATGTGCGATGGTCGTCGGCCTGGGTTCCGCGACAGACAGTTTGATTACTCCCGCGTCAAGGAATGCCATCACATTACCATACTGTATACATTGCCAAGCACTTCAGTGTCATACTGTTAGTCCATCCCTCCCATAAGTTACTGTATTAATCCCATACTCGTTACTCGTATCATAGAGTGTTCGTGATGCATTTCCAAACTGATGGGTTGTTAATTACTGTTGTTAATCTATCCCTCCAGCTTCTACCGTTGCTAGTTGTTACTCATATCATCCCATAAGTTACTGTATTAATCCCATACTCGTTGCTCGTATCATAGAGTGTTCGTGATGCATTTCCAAACTGATGGGTTGTTAATTACTGTTGTTAATCTATCCCTCCAGCTTCTACCGTTGCTAGTTGTTACTCATATCATCCCATAAGTTACTGTATTAATCCCATACTCGTTACTCGTATCATAGAGTGTTCGTGATGCATTTCCAAACTGATGGGTTGTTAATTACTGTTGTTAATCTATCCCTCCAGCTTCTACCGTTACTAGTTGTTACTCATATCATCCCATAAGTTATTGTATTAATCCCATACTCGTTGCTCGTATCATAGATGTTCTTTGATGCATTTCCAAACTGATGGGTTGTTAATTCTGTTGTTAATCTATCCCTCCGCTTCTACCGTTGCTAGTTTTTTACTCATATCATCCCATAAGTTTTGTATTAATCCCATACTCGTTGCTCGTATCATAGAGTTTTCGTTGATGCATTTCCAAACTGATGGGTTGTTAATTACTGTTTTTTAATCTATCCCTCCAGCTTCTACCGTTACTACATGTCACTCATATCATCCCATAAGTTACTGTATTAATCCCATACTCGTTGCTCGTATCATAGAGTGTTCGTGATGCATTTCCAAACTGATGGGTTGTTAATTACTGTTGTTAATCTATCCCTCCAGCTTCTACCGTTGCTATAGTCAATTTTTTTTAACAAGGCAAAAAATCCTGCCCTCTTGGTGCTTACTGACTGATATTTGATGCCAGGAGAAGGGAATACTACACTTCTTCTAAATTTCAGCTGTATTTTATCATAGTTAACCATAGTATCAGGTAAACATAGGCATTATTTTAAGCACGAGGCCTTCAGATAGAATGAATTTTTTGCCTTGTTAAAAAAAATAGACTATAGTTGTTACTCATATCATCCCATAAGCTACTAAATGAATCCCATACCCGTGTCATAGAGTATTAGTGATGCATTTCCTAACACGTTAACCCCTTTACACTCAGATCTTTCCTTTGCTATAAAAAAAATTGTATGTTGTCAACCATAAAATAACGAAAAGTAACTAAATATACCAAGTTAGTTAGTCGACAAGGATACTAAGCAGGTCATATCTATAAAATATTGCTTATATTCACTAAAAATCGTCTAATGGTGGTCAAATTACAATGGAATGTATGTTATGGGCCTCAAGGGGTTAATGGGTTATTACTGTTAGTCTATCCTCTCAGCTTCCTCCGTTGCTAATTGTCACTCATATAATTCCTTGATAGGTTAAGTCATCATGCAACTATTGTAAGATGAGCGGTAGGAGATAGGGATTGGATAGGAGTACAGATAGGATAATAGGATAGAGGAAAGGATATAGGAGTGATAGGATAAGAGTTAAGTCATCATGCAACTCTCGTAAGAATCAGATTACTCAAGTGCTTACTGTTTCTAGAATAGCCACTAGATAGGAGATAGGAGATAGGGACAGGATAGAAGTTCAGATAGGATAATAGGATGTAGGATAGGATAGGATAAGAGTTTAATCATCATGCAACTCTGGTAAGAATGAGTCGTTACTCAAGTGCTTACTTTCTCTGGAATAGCCATTAGCGTAACCTAGGATAATAGGATATATGATAGGATAGGATATAGGAGTGATAGGATAATAGTTCAGTCATCATGCAACTCTGGTAAGATAAGTGTAGTTACTCAAGTGCTTACTGTCTCTGGAATAGCCATTAGCGTCTTCCCCTACTGTAGTTATCCCCCAACGTGTGTCTCGCGTGTCTGCACTTGCTGAAGGTAGGGCAAGGAAGCATGACAAATGACTAGGCATCAGCTGTTATGAAGGGTCGTGGGTCTTTAATTAGCGGTCTTCTCTTATTCGATATTTTAGTTTCTTTCTCTTTCTTTCCTCTTATTTTCTCGGGTCATCCAAAAACTGTTGATTGTTCTTTTTGCTTCTTCCACATTCCATCTCCAAACAAATACTCCCCCACTATATCCTCTTCCTCCTCTATGTAAGGGTCTTATAGAGGGTACCTGGAACTGTCGCCGATAGGAATTCTCGCCGCCGTCGTCGAGTATTCCAATTCTTGATATTACAGGACCCAATATATACATTTAATCAAGCTTTACCCGTGTTTCTGCATTCAGGGATGAAATACTATCGTTAGCTTGAACAGTTAGGTTAAGTTAGGTGCCAATTTCCAGGTTAGGTTAACATTTCCACGTCGGCGAGAGTTCTAAGTTGGTGTTTCGGCGAGAATTCCCATCGGCGACAGTTCCATAAACCTCATAGAGTAAGGTGCGGGGTTGGGGCGAGGTGATGGGGTGGTGTGGTAGGATGGAAGCAAGTGGCAACCTACCTCTCCTCACGGGCGGAACAGCGCATGAGTCTCGCCGCGGAGGAAGGGGAGAGGAATGGGGAGGAGAGGGGGAATACCAAGGGGGAAGGCAGGCAGGCGACGCCGTAGCACTCGCCGACGGCCCGAGGGACTCAGTAGTGTGGCAACCTTAGGCCACTACGGACGCAAGTGTGGGTGTTACGTGACGTCCTCCCATGGATTGATCAGTGTTGCAGCCTCACACACGCACGCAACATGGCTTTGACGACTCGTATGTAATTGTGAGACTTAATATCGAGTGAAGAGACGTGTGGTGGAGGTGGTGGGAAACAGTGTGGTGGAGGCTGGGAGAGAAGTGGTGGTGTGGTGTCAGTGGTGGTGCCTCCCCAACACGTGGTGATTGTGGGGGGTGTGGGGGTTGTGGGGTGGGGGCGACGCTCGACAGGTGCTCCTCGACAGGTGTTTGACAGATGCCCAGGTGTCGACGCGAAGGTAAGATAATGATGAATGTGTGTGTGTATGTACGAGAAAGTGTTTTTTTGTGGTTGTGGTGTAACGAGAGAGAGAGAGAGAGAGAGAGAGAGAGATACTGTCATGTCACGACTTGAAGGTATTACGGTAAAGTTTTGTATTATATAGTTTTTATTATGACATCAGACAGAGAGAGAGAGAGAGAGAGGGGAGAGAGAGAGAGAAGAGAGCTACGAAGCTAGTTTTTTCTTTCTGCTTGTTAGCGGCTATGCAGAGAGAGAGAGAGAGAGAGAGAGAGAGAGAGAGAGAGAGCGTGGCAGTTTACTGTAGCTTGTTACGGCTATGCAACACGGGGTATATAAGTTGAAAAGCCTTCAAATCTCCTGGTTCTGTCGTAAATTTGACCTCCTTAGCTGGTTTGTTTCCCCACAATGCAGGCGGAGCCCCACACCTGATCGTTTAAACGATGTAGTGATACTGGGAGAGCCTTCAGAGTGAGGGAAAGGGTAGGAGCACTGTTGATTGTCCCAACGTGTGTGTGATGAATGGCAATGAATGTGGTAAGAGTGTGGTTGTTTGTGGTGTTAACAAGAGTACATTGAGAACATTGCTAAAAATTGAATGTGATTGAATGCAGTGGGGAAAACTCCGGGGGGGCCTGGGGGGTCACGTGCCCCCCATTTAGGGTTGTGCCGCCCCCGGGTGCCCCCCCATTTCAGTACGGTGCCCCTCATTTGAATAACTAGATACATTTGTAACATTCTGAAAAAAAACCAATAGAAATTTTTTTAATACCAAATGAGTATAATAACATTTCACAATTATATTTTATAATATATATTATATATATATTAAATTTTATTTTATATCTATTAAAAAATAATTATATATTAAATTTTTAAAATTTTTAGCCGTGCACCGCCCCATATTACCTGTGCCCCCGAGTGCCCCCCCACTACCCCCCCCCCCGAGTCCCCCCCCCCCCCCCCGTTTTTACAGCCCTTGTTCCGCCACGGGTGAAATATATAGCGTTGTGTTGGGCGTCATGTGGACAACGGTTGACATGGTACCGCTTTCTCCACGTGTCGAGAACGCGTCGGGAGTCTGGTTGGTACGGGGCGGGGACGGGAGGGCGCCGCTGTGCCTTGACGCCGGGAGGGAGGTCATGTCTTGTCAATCAGATCATGTCAAGTCTCAGGGATTCAAGGAGGCGAAAATACATGTAAATAGTAAACTCTCCTATATCCCTTTATTATAGAAGCTCACTTATTTTGTTGTGAACTTTTTTCCACCTCTCCACCAACGCGTTATAACATGTATGTAACAAGTTTCTACTAGATAGATAGATAGATAGATAGATAGATAGATAGATAGATAGATAGATGATAGATAGATAGATAGATAGATATTTCATTGTCCACAAAAATGCATAAAAAGAAATTTCATACTATACCAAATCACCCATGGACCAAAAATTGACTCTAATCAGTAATTAACAAAAGATAGATCATTATTAGATATGCAAGATCATATGAAACACGATAGGTCAAAAATGTTGTCAATCGGCCCTTGCATTACAATCCCCGATAGATTAAAAAAGAAATAGGGAAAAACTGGTTCACAAATAGGGTGGTAAATGATTGGAATGGACTCAGTAGACAGGTAGTTAGTGCAGAGTCAATAGGGAGCTTTAAAAGGAGGCTGGACAATTTCATGGATGGGGATGAAAGGTGGATGTAGGTAGTGTTAAGTAACAGGAACTACCTCGTGTAGGTCTCACGGCCTCTTGTAGCTTCCTTGTTTTCTTATGTTCTTATATTGCACATAAGAACGTAAGAAAATAAGGAAGCTACAAGAGGCCGCGAGACCTACACGTGGTAGTTCCTGTTACTTAACACTACCTACATCCACCTTTCATCCCCATCCATGAATTTATCCAGCCTCTTTTTAAAGCTCTCTAATGACTCCGCACTAACTACCTGTCTACTGAGTCCATTCCAATCATTTACCACCCTATTTGTGAACCAGTTTTTCCCTATTTCTTTTTTAAATCTACGCTTTTCCAGCTTGAATACGTTACTTCTTGTTCTACCCTGGTTACTAGCCGTAAGAACCTTTCCTACCTCTCCTTTATTATATCCCTTTCGCAACACTCATAGGTCTGGGCCGTCATTCATAGGCTAAGCGGCGAGGCTGTCTGTGTCTAGGCTTGTTGCTAGGGCGTGAGGGTAGCGTGCGTGTCTGCTCCAGGGGAAGGAAGGAAGGGAAGGAAAGGTTAAGGATAGCCTCGTAAATTCCCTCCCTGGAAGACGCGGGGATCGTATACTTTACCACTCCCGGAAAGGACGCGGTTCCTTGACACACCCGACTCTGCTCCGCGTGTCTCCCTGCCTGGCATTCTGCTCCATGGTTACAGGGAGAGAGAGGGAGGAATACATAGGAAGAACAGAAAGGGAGAAGAGGTTAGAGGTTTGGTAGAGTTAAGTAACAGGAACTACCTCGTGTAGATCTCACGGCCTCTTGTAGCTTCCTTATTTTCTTATGTTCTTATGTAAGATAGAAGATAGAGAGGGAGAGAGGAAATCCAGTTATTTAAAGGGTTTTACTGAGGGAATACATAGGAATACATAGGAATACATAGGAATACATAGGAATACATAGGTTACAGAGGTTAGAAGAGGTTATAGGGAATACATGGGAATACATAGGAAGAACATATACCAGAGAGAGAGAGAGAGAGAGAGAGAGAGAGAGAGAGAGAGAGAGAGAGAGAGAGAGAGAGAGAGAGAGAGAGAGGAATGCAGTACTATAGAGGTTGTTTCTGCCAGGCTCCAGGCTTCCTTATTGCTGCCGCTCGCCCATTTGTCTGTCTAGGAAGGTTTTTGCTACGCTATTTTAGTGCTCCCGTATACCTCAAGGCTCCATCCCGGCCTTTTATTTATTTTTATTTTATTTATTTACAATATAAGTCACACAGACGGCTTGAAAGGTGGATAAGTTAAGGCAGTATGTGTTCAAAAACGTAATTTCTATTGTAATTTGGGTATCATTAGACACTTTTTAGTGAATACAAGCAATATTTTATAGATATGACTTTTTTAGTATCCTTGGCCACTAACTAATTTGGTATATTAATTTAGTTGTTCGGGTAAATTTATTGGGCTTGACAAAGACGATTTGATATGCCAAGGGTAATCTGGGCGTGCAGATTTGGTTAAGCAGCTCAAGTGTTTCAAAAACCCTTCAACGTAATTTTCTATGTATTGGGTTACCATTTAGACAATTGTAATGAATATAAGGCCATATTGTATATGATATGACCTGTTTAACATATCCTATGTCCACTATCTAACTTGGTATATTAAGTATTTTCGTAATTTTAATGTGAACAGCATTTATATAGGCCAAGGAAGATCTGCATAAGCCAAGGTTAAGAAAAGGAAGTAAAAACCGGATAGGATATATTAAGCTGGCTTTATGCTACCAATTTTTTTTGTCATTTGTCCTTTGTCGATGTAAAAAAAAACAAATTTAAAAAAAACATTCACTGAACCGATTTACACTGGTGTTCATTTCATTATACAACGCAATTTATTTCCAAGAAATTGTATAAAAGAAAAAAAAAACCCATGGAATTATTAAGGTTTTATGCTACCTTTTTTTTTTGTCCTTGGCCATTCCTTTGTGATGTAAAAAAAAAAACATGATAAAAAAAAAAATCACTGAACCGATTTACACTGCGGTTCACCACAACATTTTTTTTTTATATAACTTTTTTCCCTTCCTTGTCTTTCACTTCTTAAGACAATTCCTATTAAATTCATATTCTTTTAGTTCCCAAGGTATTTTTTCTGGTCGCACGCTTTTTGTACTCATGTTAACACACACACACACACACACACACACACACACACACACACACACACACACACACACACACACAGGGAAATGTAGAAAAATGTAAAAATCTGTGCAGAGAAGAGCGGTGCTTGTAACACAACAAGTATTGAACAACAGATTTTGAACAGGATACATTAGGAAAGAAGTATGGCAGAGAGAGCGGTGGAGGAGACAAGGAGATTGGAACTGAGGAGGATGAGGAGGAGAGGAGGAAGGAGGAGAGGAGGAGAGGAGGAGGAGGAAGGAGGAGAGGAGGAGGAGGAGGTAGTGAGGAGGAGGAGTGTGTCAAGTGGAGGCATAAGACTGCGGGAGGAAGTGATGTGGGATATAAATAATAATAATAATAATAATAATAATAATAATAATAATAATAATAATAATAATAATGATTTAGTTCTCACCCGAAGGCATCCAGGAAAATAGATAAATGAGAGGCATATTTTGAGGTCAGTGAGGAGAGAGAGAGAAAGAGAGAGAGAGAGAGAGAGAGAGAGAGAGAGAGAGAGAGAGAGAGAGAGAGAGAGAGAGAGAGAGAGAGAGAGAGAGAGAGAGAGAGAGAGGGGGGGGCAAGGCAAGGCAGTGGGTGTGGCTGGTTGTGGGGTCCCGTAAAGGGCAAAAGTGCAAATATAAGTCTGTGCAAATTGTGTGTGTTGTGTTTAAAGGAGAAAATAGGGAGAAAATAGGCAGATGTGTGAATCATTTGTAAGAGAAAATAGGGATATATAGGTTGTCTGAGGACGTCTACATTTATAGAGGAGAAAATAGGGATATATAAAAGTGTTTGGGAAAGAACATCATATATAAAGGAAAAAATAAGGGAAAATATGGGTCATTTATAAAGGATATTATATGAATTAAATTATATGAATAATTTATAAAGGATAAAATAGGGAAATATAAGGCTGTTGGAGACGTGAGTTATTTATAAAGGAAAAAAATAGTTAAAATAGGGTTGTTAGGGACCTTTACTTCATTTATAAAAGAAAAAATAGGGAAATATAAAGCTGTTGGAGACGTGAGTTATTTATAAAGGAAAAAAATAGTTAAAATAGGGTTGTTAGGGACCTTTACTTCATTTATAAAGGAAAAAATCAGGGAAAATAGGGCTGTTGAGGATTGTGAATAATTTGTAAAGGGGAAAATAGGAAAATGTTTTTTTAGGAACGTATGAATAATTTGTAAAGGAGAAAATAGGGGTATATAGAAGTGTTGGGGAAAGTGTACATCATATATACAGGAGAAAATAGGGGTATATAGAAGTGTTGGGGAAAGTGTACATCATATATACAGGAGAAAATAGGGAAAAAAGGGTTTGAAAGTTACATAATTTTTTAAAGAAAAAAATAGGGTAATAGGGGTTGTTGGGAGTATAAACATTATAAGGAAAATAGGGAATAGGTGTTGGGGTGACATAAAATATAAGGAAAATAGGGTTTATGAAGGTTACTTAATTTTATAAGGGGAAAATAGGGGAATAGAATTTTGGGAATTACACTTTTTAAAGGAAAATGGGGAAAAAGGGGGTTGGGGAAATACATATATATAAGGAAAATAGGGTTAAAAGTTTAAAAGGTACCTTTTCCGGGAAAAAGGTTTATCAAATTGGGGGTTTCATCAATTCCGGGTAGGTTGATGTGTTGGGGAAAATTTTTATCGGGAAATAGGGAATAGTTTTGGGGAATGAATAATATACAGGAAAAATAGGGATATAGGTTGTTGGGAAAGTGACATTATTTATAAGGGAGAAAATAGGGTTAAAGGTGGTACACAAAAAGAAAAACTGGGTTTTAAAAGGTGTTGGGGGGAATTAAAATTTACGGCTAAATTAGGAATAAATAACTCTACCTTAACTTTATTGAGAAAGAAGTAAAATTTTCCTTTAATTTGGGTAATTAGATAATTTTTAATAATTATAAGAAAAAATTTTAAAATATACCTTTTTTAGGGTTTCCCTTGTCCACCCAACTAACTTTGGTAAGGGGTGATTTCGGTATTTTTTATGCTCAAAAGGGAGGGGTTTTATGATAAAAAGAAAGGAAAGGGGTCTGGTTTTTAAGGACATGTGAATTTTATAAGGAAAAATATTATTCAAAAAGGGGTAACTTAAAATAACAATTTAGCCTTAAAAATACAAATTAAGAAAAGTTTAAATAAATTTAAATTGGGTTGGTTTAATGGCCTTAGCTTTTTTTGAGTTTGGGCCTGTCCCCCAATTGGTTTAGGTTTTTATTTTTAAAAAACCCGTTTTCAAAAATTTCCGGGCTTTAAAAGGGCTTTTATTATTTTTTTATCAAAATTTTGCCCCTTCCAGTCCGATAAAAAAAAAAAAAAAATTTTTGGGGGGTTTTTTTCCGTGAGTTTGGCTTTTCCGGTTTTTTCACCTACCCCCCATTTTTTTTCTTCCCTTTCCTTCCGTCCTTTATGTCTTGTTTCTCTCGTTCCTTTTCACTCCCTTTGTCTCTCTCTCTCTCTCTCTCTCTCTCTCTCTCTCTCTCTCCTCTCTCTCTCTCTCTCTCCTCTCTCTCTCTCTCCTCTCCTCTCTCTCTACTCCTCCTCTCTCTCTCTCTCCTCTCTCTCTCTCTCTCTCTCTCTCTCTCCTCTTCCTCTCTCTCTCTCTCTCGTCGAATACTAATACATTTTTGGGTTTATATTTTTTTGATATGGTGCGATTGAATAACTGCGTCTTTATCTACATACGTTTTCTCGTGAACAATCCGTTTTTCATGACAATTTTTTTTCCTCTCTCTCTCTCTCTCTCTCTCTCTCTCTCTCTCTCTCTTCTCTCTCTCTCTCTTCCCCTCTCTCTCTCTCTCTCTCTCTCTCTTCTCTCTCTCTCTCCCCTCCCTCTTCTCTCCTCTCTCTCTTCTCTCCTCTCTCGCTCTTCTCGTCGAATACTAATACAGATTTTGTGATGATTTTTTCTGATATGATGCGATTAAATAACTGCGTCGTGATTCCTTTTCCCTCGAGAGTGTGGAATCCGGTTTTCATGTCATGGCAATTGGTTTTGCCCCTCTCACTCGGCTATACTCATGCAGATAATATAATTTATTTTTTCTGATATGGTGCGATTAAATAACTCAGCGTAAGAAACAAATACCTCTTCGCTACAGTAGTATTCCCTACTGTCTTATTCTTAAAGAGATCGTGGCTTTACGTAGCTACTTCACCTCCTCTCACACACACACAAAATCAACAGGCGGGGAGGGGGGAGGGGGAGGGGGGGTTAATAACAGGGGGGGCGGCATGAACTGTCAAAACATATTAACCCCTTCACGCCCAGATCTTTCCTTTGGCTATATTAAATCGTCTGTGCTTAGCCATAAAATTACGAAAAGTAATTAAATAAACCAAATTAGTTAGTGGAAAGGATACTAAACAGGTCATATCTATAAAACATTGCTTATATTCACCAAAAATATTCTAATGGTAGCCAAATTACAATAGAAATTACGTTCTGGGCCTCAAAGGGTTAAAGAGATCCTGGCCTCTTGCGTAACTACTTCATCCCCCCACACACACACAGACAACAGGAGGGGAGGGGGAAGGGGGGGGGGGTAATAACAGTGGGGGGGTCCGGACTGTCAAAACACATGAAGTTAGGTCATGTTAGGGCATCGTAAGGGTTAGGTTAGGGGTTAGTTAAGGGTTAGAGTGAAGGGCTGGGATGGGGTGTATTTAGTCCTTACAGGGGTGTGAAGGCAGGTGTCAATATTAGCTTAGGTTACAAGCCCTCTCACCTCTCATTAAAGGGGTGTTGTGTGCTCTCTCTCTCTCTCTCTCTCTCTCTCTCTCCTCTCTTCCTCTCTCTCTCCTCTCTCTCTTTTCTCTCCTCTCTCTCCTCCACACACACACACCACACACCCCACACACAACACACCTCTCCCTTTCAAGTAGTGTAGTGTGCTCTCTCCTCTCTCTCTCTCCCCTCTCTCTCTCGATCTCCCCTCTCTTCGTTCTCTCTCTCTCTCTCTCTCTCCCTCTCTTCCTCTTCGCGTTCCATTCAAGTAGTGTTTGCGTTCTCTCTCTCTCTCACACACACCTCCCCCATTCAGTAGTTTTTGTGCTCCCTCTCTCTCTCTCTCTCTCTCTTTCTCTCTGTGGTGGATAACATAGAATCTTTTAAGGATGATCAACACGCGGTTTAACGTCGGGTACATGACACGTTCCCCACCTGGAGAAGGAAGAGAGATAGAGGAGAGAAGAGGAGAGATGGAGAGAGAGAGAGAGAGGATAGAGGGAGAGAGGAGAGAGAGAATCTTATCCTTAAATCCTAAAATTTTAAAATTTTTCTCCAACCTTTTTTCTTCTAACTACTCCCACTATCCC
>JACEEZ010000817.1:42500-45000 GCA_016584305.1 Chionoecetes opilio | reverse complement strand
CACACCCACTTCCTCCTCCTCCTCCTCTTCCACTTTCCTTGTGACCTCTTACTGCTCCACCCTAACCTTCCACCATCACCACCATCACCACCATCACCACCATCACCACCATCACCATCACAATCTACTTTTCTTTTATCTTCTTCCTCCTCCTCTTCCTCCTCCTATTTTTCCGTTTTCCTCCTCCTCCTCCTCCTCCTTCTCCTCCTCCTCCACCTCCTCCTCCTCCTCCTCTTCTTCCTTACTCATACATACATACACTCACATCCTTCCTTCAACCACCACCACCACCGCTACCCTTGAAGAAGTATTGATTGCATGTCCCCTCAGATCGATATTATGCCTACTACTTCTACTACTACTACCACTGCCGCTCTATAGGGAGATGGTGTGCCTATAACAAGGGTTAGGAAGGGGGGGGGGGGATCTTGGCCTCACCACCACCTCCAACACCATTCACCACCACATGCTATCGCCATTACTATCATCACCATTATCATCATCATTGTAATAAACCTTGGAAAACTATTTTTATTAGTGGTCATTATTATGGTATTATTAGTTATTAGGCTTGAAGTAATTCCTGTTTATCTCATTATTTTCTTATATAATCAAGAAACTGTCCAGTGTCCAAGGGGCTAAAAATACTGTTAATTGAATAATATATTGATATATATATATAGGGATATATTGATAGAGAGGAAGGGATTGATATTATAGTATATAGGGAAATATGGTGTGTCTATAACTAAAGTATATATATTATAATAAGTAACTTTGCCTATAATAAGAGCTAGGGGGGTGACCATACTAATTGAAATACTGAGATACGAATTGATACTAATATTACTTGATACTAACATACGATACTAATTGAAAAAAGAAGAAAGTTTTTTAAGTATCCTTCGCTCTGTGTACAATCCTTCAGAGTCCTTCACGGGCCTCTACGCTCCTTCACGCATCCTACAGGAGTCATGGGAGGGCATTAGAAGTCCCACAGGATTGCTATAGTATTCCTAGGTTTTTATAAGTACTTTGACAATCGCATGGGTGGCTCAAATAGGGATTAATAATACTAATAATAATGCTGAAAATACTAATACTGATCGTTGTATTGAAGTAATGATTAATCTAGCAATGCCTATCATGCTTTTATGTCTTGTAGTAAGTTTTGTCTAATTTGTGGTTTTTAAGAAATATCTGGAAGTATCATGTCATTGTGAATTGGCTGAAATAGGGACTTCTAATCATTGTAACTGAAAACTGACTCCAGATTCGTGTTCAGCATGCCCGAAAACTGCTAGGAATTAATTTTCAAGCAAATCTATTTTTCAAAAAATATTCCAAATTTTGATTTTTTTTTAAATCACGTTTTTTTTTCAATAACTAAAAAACTATGGCAGATTCGTGCAACATGTATAGAGAAGTAAATATGAAGTAGATCAAGGGCTATCATTTGGCGTAAAGCAAAAAAATATTGATTGGTAAATAACCGAGAAAATAGCCTATTCGTACATTTATACAAAATATCAATTTTCTCGACAACCATGATGTGTTTTGAACAACCGATTACTGCATTATGTAGAACACCTCAAGATGAACCTTTGTCACTACGATAAGTTTTCCTCTACAACTTTGTTTTGCGGCAAAATAACAAAAACCTGATTTTCATAAATTTTGGAATATTTTTGAGCAGCCAGAAATCCGAAAATATTTTTTTCGCTAGATAATTGGAAATGCCGGGGATATAATTGTAGATCCATCCATTAACAATAACTTTTGATGGGTAAGTGTGGCTGTGTGAGAAACAAGTTGTGAGCTGAAGGCGTTATAGTAAATATATAAGTTTATAATTCAGACGTTCATGATAGGTCAGTGTAGACGCGAGACCAGTGTTGCCACCTCAGTGTAGGGGAAGGGACTAACTCTATATGATTTTCACGCATAGTAATATATCATACTTCTAGTTTAAATCAGTTTTACTCTGAAAATCACAAGTTAGACTGAACCTAAGAACAAAAAATAGAAATTGCAACAATTTCAATATTGAAACAGAATATTTTATTAACATCTACATACATACATACATACATACATAAATACCTTAACATTTCCATTATAAGACCCGCCTCTACAAAACGAAAATAATACTCAAATTAAGAAGCATATAACTGCATTAAAAAAACTCCATTGAAAGTGAAATGGTTTGGCAATAACAGAACTCTTGCAATATATAGAAAGGGAGAGAGAGAGAGAGAGAGAGAGAGAGAGAGAGAGAGAGAGAGAGAGAGAGAGAGAGAGAGAGAGAGAACACACACACACACACACACACACACACACACACACACACACACACACACACACACGCTACCCGTATTATATTTCACACTTGTCCAATCAGACAATAGATTCCATAGCTTGTTTGTTGATCGCCCTCCTCTCACCCCCCCCCCCCCTTACCCCCCTCTTACCCCCCTCTTTACGCCCTCTTTACCCCACC
>JACEEZ010000817.1:35000-37500 GCA_016584305.1 Chionoecetes opilio | reverse complement strand
AGCCATAAAATTACGAAAAAGTAACTTGAGCCCTTCACGCCCAGATCTTTCCTTGGCTATATAAAACATCGTCTGTTGTTAGCCATAAAATTACGAAAAAGTAACTTGAGCCCTTCACGCCCAGATCTTTCCATTAATATAAAACATCGTCTGTTGTTAGCCATAAAATTACGAAAAAGTAACTTGAACCCTTCACGCCCACATCTTTCCATTAATATATAACATCGTCTGTTGTTAGCCATAAAATTACGAAAAGTAGCTTAATATACCAAATTAGCTAGTGAACAGGGATACTAAATAGGTCATAGCTATAAAATCTTCCTTATATTCACAAAAATCGTCTTATGGTACCCAAACTACAATGGAAATTACGTTCTGGGTCTGAAGGGGTTAATATACTGAATTAGTTTCTCGACAAGGATACTAAACAGGTCATATCTATAAAATATTGCTTATAGTCACTAAACATCATCTAATGGTACCCTAACTACAATGAAAAATTACGTTCTGGGCCTCAAGGGGTTAATATTATTCGCTCATTAACACCATCTTAACAATAGCATTAATAACAACTGACATTAACACCATCTTAACAATAGCATTAATAACAACTGACATTAACACCATCTTAACAATAGCATTAATAACAACTGACATTAACACCATCTTAACAATAGCATTAATAACAACTGACATTAACACCATCTTAACAATAGCATTAATAACACTGACGTAACAACCCAGCTTAACATATCATTTAAAACTACTGAATTAACACCATTTTAACAATAGCATTTAATACAACTGCATTAACACCATTTTAACAATACCATTAATAACAACTGACAGTAACACCATTTCAACAATACCATTAATAACTACTGACATTAACACCCTTTTAACAATAGCATTAATAACAACTGACATTAACACCATTTTAACAATACCATTAATAGCAACTGACAGTAACACCATTTTAACAATAGCATTAATAACTACTGACATTAACACCATTTTAACAATAGCATTAATAACAACTGACATTAACACCATTTTAACAATACCATTAATAACAACTGACATTAACACCATTTTAACAATACCATTAATAACAACTGACATTAACACCATTTTACAATGCAGTAATAACACTGACATTAACACCATTTTAACAATACCATTAATAACAACTGACATTAACACCATTTTAACAATAGCATTAATAACAACTGACATTAACACCATCTTAACAATAGCATTAATAACTACTGACTAAATTGGCCAACCCCTTTTTTCTTACACATACTATTTGTTACTATTTCACTATTGTCTCACTATTTACTAGATAGGAACTAGCAGGAAGCAGGCTCTTTGTTAAGCTATTTATTTTTCTGCTCTCGACTATTTCCCTCTGATACCTAGACCAAAAAAAAAGTAAAAAAAATACTTCTATACTTCATTATTCTATCTATTATGTAACTAACTATCTATCTATCAATCTAATTACTTCACACTTCTATACTTCATTATTCTCTCTATATTATGTAACTAACTATCTAACTATCAATCTAATTACTGCACACTTCTATACATCATTATTCTCTCTATGTAACTAACTATCTATCTATCAATCTAATTACTTCACACTTCTATACGTCATTATTCTCTTTTATGAAACTAACTATCTATCTATCAATCTAATTACGTTCACATTTTCTATACGTCATTATTCATCTATTATGTAACTAACTATCATCTATCATCTAATTAACTTCACACTTCTATACTTCATTATTCTCTCTATGTAACTAACTATCTACTATCAATCTAATTATTTCCCACACTTCTATACTTCATTATTCTCTCTATGTAACTAACTATCTATCTATCAATCTAATTACTTCACACTTCTATACTTCATTATTCTCTCTATGTAACTAACTATCTATCTATCAATCTAATTACTTCACACTTCTATACGTCATTATTCTCTCTCTATTATGTAACTAACTATCTAACTATCAATCTAATTACTTCACACTTCTATACGTCATTATTCTATCTATTATGTAACTAACTATCTATCTATCAATCTAATTACTTCACACTTCTATACGTCATTATTCTCTCTCTATTATGTAACTAACTATCTATCTATCAATCTAATTACTTCACACTTCTATACGTCATTATTCTATCTATTATGTAACTAACTATCTATCTATCAATCTAATTACTTCACACTTCTATACTTCATTATTCTCTCTATGTAACTAACTATCTATCTATCAATCTAATTACTTCACACTTCTATACGTCATTATTCTATCTATTATGTAACTAACTATCTATCTATCAATCTAATTACTTCACACTTCTATGCTTCATTATTCTATCTATTATGTAACTAACTATCTAACTATCAATCTAATTACTTCACACTTCTATACGTCATTATTCTATCTATTATGTAACTAACTATCTATCTATCAATCTAATT
>JACEEZ010000817.1:25000-30000 GCA_016584305.1 Chionoecetes opilio | reverse complement strand
AGGCTGGCCGCCGACATGCCATGGCCCGGATTCGATCTAGGGCCCGCAGATTCGTAGCTAGGCGCGCTAATCACCACACCACGGAGGCGACGTTAACAGAAGTGATGGGAGAAAAATATAGCTCACTAGTATACGTACTATCTTTCTCTCTCTCTCTTTCTCTCTCTCATCTTTAATTACTTAACTTAAATTACTACTTCAATTAGTTAAGAAATAGTTACGTGGTGTTATGCTATTCCTTTCCCCTAATTAACCCCTTCACGCCCAGATCTTTCCTTTGCTATAAAAAAATGTTTGTTGTTAGCCATAAAATGACGAAAAGTAGCTGAATATACCAAATGAGTTAGTGGACAAGGATACTAAACAGGTCATAGCTATAAAACATTGCACATAGTCACTGAAAATCGTCTAATGGTACCCAAATTACAATGGAAATTACGTTTAATATAACGAGTGATTTGTCCTGCTCCGCCTCCTCTCCTCCGTCCTTCTGTTGCTCATATTGTATCATTGAAAGGGTGATCGTATTGCTCCCTCCCTCCCTTCCCTCACTCCTTCCCTCCCTCCCTCCCTTCCCTCACTCCTTCCCTCCCTCCCTTCCTTCCCTCACTCCTTCCCTCCCTCCCTTCCTTCCCTTCTCTCCCTCTTTTCCTCTCTCCCTTCCTTCTTCCTTCCTTCCTCCTTCTCTTCCCTCCTTCCCTCCTTCACTTCTTCCCTCCCTCCTTCCCTCCTTCCCTTCTTCCCTCTTCCCTTCCTCCTCCCTTACCTCCCTCCTCCCCTCCCTTCCCTTCCTCCTTCCTTCCTTCCCTTCCCTTCCCTTCCTTCTTCCCTCCTTCCCTTCCTCCTTCTCTTCCCTCCTTCCCTCCTTCCGGTCCTTCCTTTCCTTCCCATCCCTCCCTCCTATCTCCTTCCTCTCCCTCCCTTCCTCTTCCCTTCCCTCCATCCTTCCCTCCCCTTCCTCCCTTCCCTTCCCTTCCTTCCCTTCCCTCCCGCGACCCCACTGATGGCCCCTAATTGGCGATCCTTTGATGAAGACTTTACCCTTAGCGCATAAAGGGGTGACGGGCTGTGTAGCCATTAAGGGGGTCGCTCAGAGACAGAAATAGATAGTAGAGGGAGAAATATATGCAAGTAATGGGTTCATATAAATGGAATATAAAAATGGTAAGGAAGAAATAGATATGCGCTTTATTAACCCCTTGAGGCCCAGAACGTAATTTCCACTGTAATTTGGGTACCATTAGACGATTTTTAGTGACTATAAGCAATATTTTATAGCTATGACCTGTTTAGTATCCTTGTCCACTAACTCATTTGGTATATTCAGTGACTTTTCTTAATTTTATGGTTGACAACAGACCATTTATTATAGCAAGGAAAGATGTGGGCGTGAAGGGGTTCAGCTTGAAAATAACTGATATGTACATTTGCATATACACATTCATTAGGCAAATATGGGATTATCTTAGAATCTCTCTCTCTCTCTCTCTCTCTCTCTCTCTCTCTCTCTCTCTCTCCTCTCTCTCTCTCTCTCTCTCTCTCTCTCTCTCTCTCTCTCTCTCTCTCTCTCTCTCTCTCTCTCTCTCTCTCTCTCTCTCTCTCTCTCATCCCAAAGTAAAGACTAATGAAACTTTTGGTAAACTCTCTCTATCTCTCTCTCTCTCTCTCTCTCTCTCTCTCTCCTCGCTCTCTCTCTCCTCTCTCTTCTCTCTCTCTCTCTCTCCTCTCTCTCTCTCCTCTCTCTCTCTCTCTCTCTCTCTCTCTCTCTCTCTCTCTCTCTCTCTCTCTCTCTCTCTCTCTCTGCTTCATATTAGCCGTAAGTCGTGAATGCAATTTTATTCGTTATATTTTTTCCCAATTTTTTTTACGATCGAAAGTTGATGGGTCGTTTAGGGCACTTGCGGCACTGAGGGAGGCGTGCCATCTGTCGTTACGGGGAGGGGGGGAGGAGGAGGGGGAGGGGGAAGAGGAGGAGGAGGAGGAGGAGGAGGAGGAGGAGGAGGTGTCAGACGCAAATTGAAAAAGGAGATTGGAATGGTTCGCGCCACCTCTGACTGACGGTTTTGGTTACTGGAAGGAAGGAGGAGAGAGAGAGAGAGAGAGAGAGAGAGAGAGAGAGAGAGAGAGAGAGAGAGAGAGAGAGAGAGAGAGAGAGAGAGAGAGAGAGAGAAAAAAAATACTTTGATCCTATCTAGACACTTTGCAAGTACCAACTACACGGTTATTGACTATACAAAGCGCCACCACGCCAGGACGAACTTGGTGGGCTCAAACCGCTGACCGAATGCAGGGACTCTACACGCAAGCTCACGACTCTACCAACCGAGCCACCCTGACGAGTAGAGAGAGAAAGAGAGAAGAGAGAGAAGAGAGAGAGAGAGAGAGAGAGAGAGAGAGAAAGGAGTAGTGAAGGGGGAAAAGGAAAGGCAGAGGGGAAGAGAGGGAAGGTATGGCAAGGAAAAAGGGAAAGAGAGAGAGAGAGGAGGAGAGAGAGAGAGAGAGAGGAGAGAGAGGAGAGAGAGAGAGAGAAAGGAAAATGTGAAAGGGAGAATACAGTAAGAGAATAAGGAGATGAGAGGAGGAAGAGAAAGAAGAAGGAGAGAATACACAGCAGCAGGGACGAGAAACTTGGTGGGCTGAAACCGCTGCCGAATGCAGGGACTCTACACGCAAGCTCACGACTCTACCGAACGAGCAGGGAATGAAGGAGATAGAGAAGAAGAAAAGAGAGGGAAGAGAGGGTAATGAAGGAGGGAGAGAGAGAGAGGGAGATGAGGAGAAGAAGGAGAGGAAGAGAGGAAAGAGAAAAGAAAGGTAGAGGAAGGAAGGCATGAAGGGAAATGTAAGATAGAAAAAAGGAAGAAGGGAAATAGAGAGGAAGAGAAAATAGCAGGAGGAAGAAGAAAGGAGGGGAGAGAGAGAAGAGAGAGAGAAGAGAGAGAGAGAGAGAGAGAGAGAGAGAGGAGAGAGAGAAGAGAGAGAGAGCTGAGAGAGACGAGGAGGAGAGAGATGTAAAATGGAGGAATGAGGAGGTAAGTTTACATCGTATTAAAGGGAGAAAGATGCAAGAGAGAAGAGAGAGAGAAGGGGGGGAGAGATGAGGTAGAAGCAATCTTAGAATATACAATTTGATTACGGTGATGAAAGAGAGGGAGAAGAGAGAGAGAGAGAGAGAGAGAGAGAGAGAGAGAGAAGAGAGGAGAGAGAGAGAGAGCGAGGGAGAGATGAGAGAGGAAGAGAAAGAGAAAAAAATAGAGCATGAATAAGAGGAATATTTAGAGAAGAATGGAAGAAGAGGGAAATGAGGACAGAATAACAGAAGGACAGGTATGAAGACAGAAGAAGAAGACAAGAGACAGAATAAGGTAAAGAAGGGAATAAGACAGAAGGGAAATAAGAAGAAGAAAGAGAAGACAGACGAGAAGACAGACAGAGGACAGACTATTTAAGACAGACATACAACACAGAGGGACATACATAATAGCAGAAGACGACAGACAGACATATAGAGACAGACAACAGACACAGAGGACATACTATACGACAGACAGACAGACAGACATATTTAGAGACAGACATACAGACACAGAGGGACATACATAACAGACGACGACAGACAGACATATTTAAGGACAGACTACAGACAGAGGGACATTCATTAAGACAGAACAGACAGAGACAGACAGAGCAGACAGACGAGACATATTTAGAGGACAGACATACAGACAGAGATGGACATACATATACAGACAGACAGACAGACAGACATATTAGAGACAGACATACAGACACAGAGGGACTACATATACAGACAGACAGACAGACAGACATATTTAGAGAAGAGACATACAGACACAGAGGGACATACAATGACGAGACAGAGACAGACGAGACAGACAGACAGACAGACAGACAGACATACACGACAGACATATTTAGAGACAGACATACAGACACAGAGGGACATACATATACAGACAGACAGACAGACAGACATATTTAGAGACAGACATACAGACACAGAGGGACATACATATACAGACAGACAGACAGACAGACAGACAGACAGACAGACAGAACAGACGACAGACAGACAGACAGAACATATTAGGACAGACATACAGACACAGAGGGACATACATATAACAGACAGACAGACAGACAGACAGACAGACAGACAGACAGACAGACAACAGACAGACAGACATATTTAGAGACAGACATACAGACAGAGATGGACATACATATACAGACAGACAGACAGACAGACAGAGACAGACAGACAGACAGACAGACAGACAGACAGATACAGACAGACATATTTAGAGACAGACATACAGACACAGAGGGACATACATATACAGACAGACAGACAGACAGACAGACAGACAGACAGACAGACAGACAGACAGACAGACAGACAGACAGACATATTTAGAGACAGACATACAGACACAGAGGGACATACATATACAGACAGACAGACAGACAGACAGACAAAAGACAGACAACAGACAGAGACAACATACAGACAACAGAGACAGACAGACAGACAGACAGACAGACTATACAGACAGACAGACAGACAGACATATTTAGAGACAGACATACAGACACAGAGGGACATACATATACAGACAGACAGACAGACAGACAGACAGACAGACAGACAGACAGACAGACAGACAGACAGACAGACAGACAGACAGACAGACATACTTACAGAGAGACAACAGACACAGAGAGACATACATACAGACAACAACAGACAGACAGACAGACAGACAGACAGACAGACGACACAGAAGACAAAGACATACTACATGACATACATACATACATACAGACATACATACAGACAGACAGACAGACAGACACAGAGAGACATACATACATACATACATACAGACAGACAGACATACAGACATACAGACAGACAGACAGACAGACAGACAGACAGACATGACAGACAGACATACAGACAACAACAACAGACAGAC
>JACEEZ010000817.1:0-10000 GCA_016584305.1 Chionoecetes opilio | reverse complement strand
CTCTCTCTCTCTCTCTCTCTCTCCCCTTTTCTCTCTCTCTCTCTCTCTCTCTCTTCTCTCTCTCTCTCTCTCTCTCTCTCTCTCTCTTTTCCCCCTCTCTCCTCTCCCTTTTTATAATACTTGACCTCCCACACTCTGGTCACAGGTGAAACGGGCGGGGGGTGTGTGTGTGTGTGTGTGTGTGTGTGTGTGTGTGTGTGTGTGTGGATGGGTGGGGGTGGTGGTGGTGTGGGTGGTGATGGTGGTGTGGGAGGACGAGGAGGAGGAGGAAGAGGAGGAGGAGGAGGAGGAGGAGGGTATAAGAAGTAATAAAAAATGTACTACTACTTCAACTACTTATATACTAAACAAAAAAACAGCCCCACCATCCCCAACTACTACTAATTTATATAATAATATATATATATATGGATGGGGGGGGTGTAGAAAGGTGAGAGGTGGGGCGTGACGCAATGGTGGGGTGGGTGAGGGGGACGTGTGTGGTGTGTGGTGTGTGTGTGTGTTGTGGTGTGTGTGTGTGTGTTGCGTGCGTGCTGCGTGTGTTGTGTGTGTGTGTTTTTGGGGTTTGTGTGGGGTGTGTGTGTGGGGTTGTGTGTTGTGTTTGTGTGTGGGGTTGTGGGGTGACGCCATCCACTTCACAAACAATGATTTCCTCCTTTTGGACTCTTTTTTAGATTTTTTTGTCTTGTTTAAGATTTACAGACCCCTTTTCCCTTTTATATTTCCCTTTATAGAGAAAAGGAAGGGAGTAGGTGATGCAAGGAGCTTTAAAGGCCCGCCGGATGAAATGGAGTTTTTTGGTGACTTAACGAGAGATCAAGAAAACATAAGAGCATAGAAAATAAGGAAGTACGTACAATAGGGACCTAACGTAAGTTCCGGTTATTTAACTAATAATGAGCAGGGAACGCGAAGCAAACCCTAAATTTCCACATTTTAAAAGGCAGGGAATTAGAATCATGGGGTAAAACCCACTTTTGCTGATTAAGGAATGGGATATTTTTTTTTTCATGATTGGAATGAGGGGTGAAGAGAACAAGTAAGGTAATTTGGGAATAGAGCGAGATAACGGGCGAAAAATGAGAGGGGAAAAGGGAAGAGAGGAGAGAGAGAGAGAGAGGGGAGGAGAGAGAGAGAGAGATGAGAGGAGAGAGGAGAGAGAGAGAAAAGAGAGAGGAGAGAGAGAGAGAGAGAGGAGAGGCACTTTAAAATTTAATAAACACGAATAAGGTAATAGAGTTAAGAAACGAAGGACAAAAGAGAACCTTTTTGAAGGTAGATGTAGGATATAGAGACGAGATAAGGGGCGAAAAAGTGAGAGAGAGAGAGAGAGAGAGAGAGAAGAGAGAGAGAGAGAGAGAGAAGAGAGAGAGAGAGAGGGAGTCACCTGCAAATTACCCCAAACCCCCTTTTGAAAAATTTAAGGGGCTAGGGGCGAAGGGAAAAAAAAAAAGATAAATTAGGGGGGGCGTTGTCATTTTTCCCGAACTTTTTTTCCCCGCCACTGATTATACTACTACTACTTACTACTACTATAAACTATACTACACTACTACATTAACTACTTTTTTTTTTTTTTTTTTTTTTAATCCAGGGAAGGCCAAGGGCACAAAAAATGGGTACAAAAAACCCCCTTTAGTTCCCCAGTCCCTATAAAGAAGACAGTCAGAGAATAAATAAAAAAAGGGGGGAGCCTTTTTAGTTCGGGGGGGGGCTTTTTACTCTTTTTTTTGAAAAGTTTTTAAATCAAGGAAAGGGGGAAAAAAAAAAAAAGAAGATTTCCAGATTTACCGTAAAAGGGGATGAAAGGTAAAGTTACTGTTTTAACTCTTGCATTAGAAAGATGGACAAAATGGGGGATGAGAATGAGTAAAAAGTCTTGTGCACGAGGCCGCGGGAGGGGGGGGGCAGCAGTTACAAGTTCAAAGACAGTGGCATGAAAATAACGGTAGAAAAAAGGAAAAGAGAAGCAAATTGCGGGGTGTTTAAAGATTGAAACAGTCATCAGAGGAAGATTGATGAGACAAAAAGCTTTTGACTAAACCCTTTTTAGGAGAGCTGTTGAGTACTACTATACTCCCTACTACTATACTATACTATTACCTTCCCCCCTCCCCCTCCCTCCTCCCCCTCCTCTTCCTCCCTCCTCCCTCCTTCCCTTCCTTTCCTTCCTCTTCCTTTTCCCTTTCCCTCCTCCTCCTTCCCTTCCTTCCCTCCTCTTCCTCCCCTTCCCTCCTTTTCCTTTTCCCTTACCTCTCCCTCCTCCTTCCCTTCCTCTTCCGAAATATTACCCTTAGGAAGGATTAAGGGTTCTCGTTAACTCAAGATCACACTATTAGCATTATTATGTTATTACTACCTTTATTTTCGTGTAGTAGTAGTAGTAGTAGTAGTAGTAGTAAGTAGTTAGTGGTATAGTTAGTAGTAGTAGTATTATATAGTAGTGTAGTATTTAAAAGTATAGTAGCTTGTAGTGGTTTTTATATAGCTGTAGTAGTGAGTGTAAGGGTGGTGGTAGTATAGAGTAGCATTAAAACAGCATTGGATTGGAGAAAAACTCATTAAAATTCAAAAAAAAAAAAAAAAAAAAAAAAAAAAAAATAACAACAACAACAACAACAAAACCCCCCCCCCACAAAACCCCCCCCAACAACAACAACAACAAAACAAAAACAACAACCAACACAACAACAACCAAACCAAAACAACAAAACAAAAAAAATAAAAAAAAAAAATTTTAACTTAAAAATGGGGAAACCCCTTTCCATTAATTTTTCCCTTTTTTTTTTTTCCCCCCCCCCTTTTCCCCTTTTTTTTTTATTTTACCCTTTTTCCTCCCCCCCTTTTTTTTTTCCCCTTTTCCCCCCCCCAAAAATTTAAAAATTTCTTTTTTCCCCCCCCCCCCCCCTTTTTCCTTTTTTGTTTTTTAATTTCCCCCCCCCAAAAAACCGCAGACGGGATAAATTTCAAAAATTTTAAATTAGGTTTGAAACTTTGGGGGAAGTGGGGGGTGAGAGTATAAGAATTGGGGGGTTTTTGGATTTATTAGGGGGGGGGGGGAAAAGGAGGGGGGGGGAGGGGGGAAAAAAAGGGGAAAACTAGAAAAAAGGGAAAGGGGGGGGAAAATAGGAAGGGGGGAAAAATAAGGGAAAATAGGATGATTGGGGGAAAATAGGAGAGGAAAAAAAAGGGGGAAGGGAAGAAAAGGGGGGAAAATGGAAAGGGGGAAAAGGAAGGGGGAAAAATAAGGGGGAATGGGGTAGAAAATAGGAGGGAAAAATGGAATAAGGGGAAATGGGAAGGGGGGGGGAAAAAAATAAGGGGGGGGGATGAAAAAAAGGGGGAAAAATAGAATAAGGGGAAATAGGAAGAGGGAAATAAGGAAGGGGAAGAAATAGGAGGGAAAAAGGGAAAAGGGGGGAAGAGGGAAAAAAGGGGGAAGGGAAGAAAAAAAAAAAATAAAAAAGATAAAAATGGGAAAGAGGGAAAAAAGGAAAAATGGGAATAAAAAGGAGGGAAAAATAGGATGATTTAAGGGGAAATGGGAAGAGGGGAATATAAGGGGAAAAAAATGGGGGGAAAATGGGGAGAAAGGGGGAAATGGAAGAGGGAAAAAAGGGAATGGGATAGAAATAGGGGGGAAAATAGGATGATAAAGGGGAAAATGGAAGGGGGGAATATGAATGGGATGGAAATGGGAGGGGAAAATAGGTGTTTAAAGGGGAAAGGGGGTATGTGAAAAAGGGGGAAATGGGTGGGGGAGGTAAAAAAGGGGGTTTTTTTTCTGTGTTAATGGTATTGGAATCTTTATGTTAGGAGGAAAAGGGTTTTGATCTTATAGTGGTGAGTGGTGTTTTTGGGGTGTGTGCGTATGTGTGTGTTTGTGTGTGGGGTGTTGTGTGTGTGTGTGTTTTTGGGTGTGTGGTGTTGTAATTTTAATAGACATCAAACAGACAGACGAATTTTTCTTATTTTTCTTATTTTTTATTACTGTATAGTCTCATTTTCAGTAATCTTTCAGGTGTCAATTTTCTTCTCTCCTCTTCTTTTTCTCTCTCTCTCTCCTCTCTCTCTCTCCCCTCTCTCTCCCCTTCCCTCTCTCTTCTCTCTTCTGCTCCCCTTCTCTCTCTCTCTCTCTCTCTCTCCTCTCTCCTCTCACTTTATTTCAGGTTTGTAGCATTAATAGTATACACCTGTGATCTAACAATATAAGTTTACAACAAAACAACATGAATAACTCAACAAAATAAGAACTAACTACTAAAAAACAAACATGAACCTCTATCTCCCTTTACAGGCTTCGGGGGGAACAAAAAACCAGAGTGGCAAGAAGAAAAAGAAACAGTACCGCGGGAGCTCTTGAAAAAACTTAACGTTGCAAGGGTGGCGTGGTAGGCCCTTCACCCCGGCCCCGCCGCCCCCCTAGCTTGGGGCGTGTGAGGCAAAAAGGGTACAGACACCCCCCCGCCACCACCCCCCCCCGCCCTGGGCCCCCCAGGAACTGTGAGCGCCCTGACCGCCCCCCCATTAATTGAAAACATAAAAAACATAAGAAAAAAGGAAAAACAAAAAGAGGCTGGGAGAAAACCCACACGTGGTAAAAAACCCCTTTTTTCTTTAAAAAACATAAAACATAAAAAAATAAGGAAGCTAAACCCGAGGCCACGAGACCCAAAACGTGGGGAGTTCCTGTTACTATAAAACATAGAAAATAAGGAAGCTACAAAGGGTGCGAAAAACCCACAGTGGTAGTTTTTGTTATTTTTAAGAACATAAAACTAAAAAATAAGGAAGCTACAAGGGCTGCGAGACCTCATGGGAGTTCCGTTTCTAAGAACATAAGAAAAAAGGAACTACAAAAGGCGGGAGACTACACGTGGTAGTTTCCCGTTACTTAAGACATAAGGGAAAAAAGGAAGCTACAAGAGGCCGCGAGACCTACACGGGTAGTTCCTGTTACTATAAGAAAAAAGAAAAAAAAAGGAAACACAAGGCCCCCGAGAGCTACACGTGGTAGTTCGTCTTAAGCCTTATGTCATCGCCTCAACTCTTGTTTCCAATCGTTGTTGTGTCGTAAAAATTTTGTATTCTCCTGGCTTTGTTTAGTGACCTTAACTACCCGTGACGAGGTTGGTGTGGTGGTACTCGTGTGGGATGGCGTGCGGTGGGGGGCGGGGGTGTTGGTGCGGTGTGGTGATGGTGTGGTTGTGGGGTGACTGGCGTGCGGTGGTGAGCCAGGAACGTGTTGGGGGTATTGGTGGGACTTGTGTGGTGTGGTGGGACTGCGGCGGGGGGAGGCAGGGAAAGGTTTGGGGTTTTGTGTGGTGACTGTCGTGGTGCGTGTGGTGGGGAGGCAGGGGTTTTGCTGGGCGGTGCCTGCAATGGTGTGCCCGGTGGTGCCCCCCGGGCCCCGTTTTCCCTGGGAAGGACAGGGCGCTAGCAGCAGACGGCCGCTTTTTTTGGGGATATAGTAGCTAAAGGGTTTATTGATTTTAAAGCCAAAAAAAAGGTGAATGTGCCCGACTCAAAAGTCCTATGGCACAGTACTAGGGAGGCGTTGCTTGAGATGTTGGTTTCTGTGCCGGTGGGGGGCGGGGTTCATGGGCCGCGACGAGGAGGGGGCGAGAGGGAGAGTGACATGGTTTCGGTGCAGCCCTGCGGTTTTTTGGTGGTGAGTGAGGCGCGATGGGAGGGTGTCGTGGGGGGGCGAGGTGGTCATCCCCCCCGGGGCCCCCGTGGGGGGGAGGACGGGGGGAAGGGGGGGAGGGGGGCCCTCACGCCCCTCCAACGGGTCCCCCCCCCCACCAGCCCAGGCCCTCACGCCCACCGCCTCCGCCACGCCCTCCGAGACGCCCCCTGTCTCCCCCGCGCCCACCTGTCCCCCGCCCCCCCGCGCGCCCCCCGCCATGGGGGAGGGAATCTCGGACGGCGATGAGAGTGCCGTGTCCACCTCCTTCTCGGACGAACACCGGGCACTCCGGGCACCTCGGGACGACCTCAGCTCCCCGAGGCCGCAGCCCCGGCGCCCCCGGCGACAAGCGGGCCCCCGCAGGGACCGAGGGACGAAACAAACAACGGCGACGGCAAAGGCAACGGCGACAGGAAACGACGTGCGCAAAAGGCCGTGACGCTCACCAAAAAACGACTACCGCCGCTTCCTACCTGAAGGGCACCCCCCTGACGCCTCAACCCGCCACCGCCCCTCCGCCCCCCGAGGACGAAATTCACCCCGGTGGGACCGCATGTGGCCCCGCTCACGACCTGGAGGACGACCTTGAGCCCAGGACGGCGTGGAGACGGGGGGTGACGGGACAGCGACGAGGCGGAGGCCCGGCGCGAGTGTGACTGACGTGATACTATAGACTGTGCTGGGGGGCCGTTATTATGTGACTCTTTAGGCACCACGTACAATCAAAAAATCCCCCCCCCCATAAAAACCCCCCTCAAAAAAAATCCCCCTCCTATGAAAAAAAAAAAAAAAAAAACCCCCTAAAAAAAAATAAAATATAATTCCTGCAGAAATGAAAGAAAAAAAAAAACATTTAAAATGATCAGATTCAGTGGTTGAAGTATTTCATCACTCCCCCTCTTTTTCATAAGTCTCAGTTTAAGTGTGTTTTAGTTAATATATTTATGTTAGTTAAAGTTTTGTTAGTTAGTTATATAGTTAAGTGTGTATATAGCACTACTATGCTCCTTCCTGCACTGAGCCCACACAGTGGCCTTAGCCTCATACTGGCCTTTCTGAGCTTATACTGGCCTTACTGACCATACTGGCCTTACGAACTTCATCATACTGGGCCTTCTGAGCTGCAAGGCCTTATGAGCTGCATACTGGCCTTACTGAACTTCATCATATGGCCTTTCTGAGCTGCATTGGCCTTACTGACTGCTACTGGCTTACTGAGCTGCATACTGGCCTTACTGAACTTCATCATACTGGCCTTACTGGCGCATACTGGCCGTACTGAGCGCATACTGGGCCTTACTGAACTTCTCAACTGGCCTTTTCTGACTGCATTTTTGGCCTTACTGAGCTGCATACTGGCCTTACTGAACTTCATCATACGGCCTTACTGGCAATACTGGCCCAAAAGAGGTACGGGCCCTTTTGAGCTGCATACTGGCCTTACTGAGCTGCATATGGCCTTACTGGCTGCATACGGCCTTACTGAACTTATCATATTGGGGATTGAGCTGAAATTAATGGCCTTACTGACCATAAGGCCTTACGAATTCATCATATGACCTTTCTGACTGCTACTGGCCTACTGAGCGCATACTGGCCCTTAAAAGATGCATATGGCCTCGAGCGCATACGGGGCCCTACTGACTGCATACTGACCTTTCTGAGCGCTTACTGGCCACTGAGTCACCCGGCCCATTTAAAGACTGCAGAAATGACCTTTCCCAAAACTGCAAAAATGGGCCGAATGAGCTGCTACTGACCTTACGAGGCATACTGACCAACTGACTGCTACTGGGCCGTACTGAGCCATACTGACCTTATGACGAATACTGGACCTAAAGACTGCATACTGGCCCCTAAATGAGCGCCCCGCCTTTCTGAGGTGAAAAGCCTTTACTGGGCCTACTGGGCCTTAAGAGCTGCCATAAAGGGCCCCTACTGAGCTGCATATGGCCTTCTGAGCTGCATACTGGCCGGGTTTCTGAGTGCCTACTGGCTTACTGACTGCATACTGCCTTTTCGAGCGCATACTGGCCGTATGAGCGCATAATGACCTTGAGGGGTGCAACTGGCCTTTCTGAGCTGCATTGACCTTTCGAGCTGCATACTGACCTTACTGGCTGCATCTGGCCCTACTGAGCTGCATACGACCTTTCTGAGCTGCAAACGCCTTTCTGAGCTCATACGGGCCTCTGGTGCAACTGGCCTTACTGACTATAATGGCCTTACTGAGCTTCATACTGGGCCCTTTTGAGCTGATATGGCCCTTTCTGCTTACTACTGGCCCACTGAGCTCATACTGGCCTTACTGGCTCTATGCCCTAGCTCAAACCCTGATTCAACCCTTTCGGTTCGAATGCCTTAAAAAAAATAAAAAATAGGAGGGAAAAATGCGGGGGGGTGGGGGCCATTGCCAATGATGTAAAATAGTAGTAAAAAGATAGTTGGGACATATTTTACCATATCAGATTTTTCTATTAGATATGATTGTACTATACCATTTGCTAACACCAAGCTTGTCTTTACAGCGGTGGCGACAGCTCTTCGACAAGGTAAATGCCCTGTTCTGTATTACTATGTAGATATTGTGCCTTATTGCTCACCCTTTATTCTTTACTTTTATTCTTTTACCTTTATTAAGCCTTTATTATTACTATGTATATATTGCCTTATTCTTGACCCTTTTTTAGGAGGAGAGGAAATGGGAGGAGGAAGAACTTTTTTTCACGTATCCTTCGCTTTGTGTACAATCCTTCAGAGTCCTTCACGGGCCTCTTCGCTCCTTCACGCAACCTACAGGAGTCATGGGAGGGCATTAGAAGTCCCACAGGATTGCTATAGTATGCCTAGGTTTTTATAAGTACTTTGACAATCGCATGGTGGCTCAAATAGGGATTAATAATAATATTACTAGTACTGAAAATACTAATACTGATCGTTGTATTGAAGTAATGATTAATCTAGCAATGCCTATCATATTTTTATGTCTTGTAGTAAGTTTTGTCTAATTTGTGATTTTTAAGGAATATCAGAAAGTATCATGTCATTGTGAATTGGCTGAAATAGGGACTTCTAATCATTGTAACTGAAAACTGACTCCAGATTCGTGTTCAGCATGCCCGAAAACTGCTAGGAACTAATTTTCAAGCAAATCTATTTTTAAAAAAATATTGTAAATTTTGCAAGGGGTATGCCTTGATTTTTTTCGAAAATCACGTTTTTCTTAATAACTAAAACACTATGGCAGACAGATGCAACATTTATATATGTAGATGTAGAGTAGAACAAGGGCTATCGTTTGGCGTAAAGCAAAACAATATTGATTGGTAAATAACCGAAATAAATGCATTTGCGTACATTTTCACAAAATGTCAATTTTCTCGACAACCATGATGTGTTTTGAACAACCGATTACTGCATCCTGTAGAACACCTCAAGATGAACCTTTGTCACTTCAATAAGTTTTCCTCTACAACTTTGTTTTGCGGCAAAATAACAAAAACCAGATTTTCGTCAATTTTGGAATATTTTTGAGTAGCTAGAAATCCGAAAATATATTTTTCGCTAGATAATTGGAAATGCCGGGGATATGATTGTAGATCCATCCATTTACAATAACTTTTGATGGGTAAGTGTTGGTGTGTGAGAAGCAAGTTGCGAGCTGAACGCGTTATAGTAAATACATAAGTTTATAATTCAGAAACCGTTCATGATAGGTCAGTGTAGACGCGAGACCAGTGTTGCCACCTCAGTGTAGGGGAAGGGACTAACTCTATGATTTTCACGCATAGTAATATATCATACTTCTAGTTTAAAGCAGTTTTACTTTGAAAATCGCAAGTTAGACTGAAGCTAAGAACAAAAAATAGAAATTGCAACCCAGCATATTTTATTAACATCTACATACTTACATGCATACATACATACCTTCTAACATTTTCATTACAATACCCGCCGCCATAAAAATAAAATAATACTCAAATTAAAAAGTATATAACTGCATTAAAAAAACTCCTTTAAAAGCGAAATGGTATGGCAATAATAGAGCTCTTGCAATATATAGATAGGGAGAGAAGAGGAGAGCGAGAGAGAGAGAGAGAGAGGAGAGAAGGAGATGAGAGAGAGGACGAGAGAGAGGAGAGAGAGAGAGAGAGAGGCGCTAAGGAAACATACATAGAGAGATAGAGAGGGAAAAGGAAACATAGAGAGAGACAGACGGTGACAGGAGTTGGAAGGAACAGCCTGTATATGAGACAGCGAGGAGCTTTTAAAAGACAGAACTAAGGAGAGGAGGAGAGAGAGAGAGAGAGA
>JACEEZ010000816.1:2500-87635 GCA_016584305.1 Chionoecetes opilio | reverse complement strand
AATGTACTAATTCTACATAAACCGATTCATCTACGATTTACCCGACACACAAATAGGTAAAAGTAAGAATGTCTCTATTTCACAGTTTATATAAACTCGAAAAAACGAACAATAGACACAGTCTTACCATCCCCGGTCCGCACTCTCACCCCGTGTCTCACAGCTGCCGCCGCAGTCGCCCGGCCACGCGGCGCAACACCACGTGCTGCAGTTGCCTAGCAACAGCCGTGAGTTGTTGGGGCACCTCCGTTCCGCGGGGGCCCGGCCGTTAGACAATTGGCATATAGATCAAAGGGATTTCACGATTTTGACTGCAGCCGATATACTGGCGAAAGTGCGCGACCCCTAAATCCTTTTGGGAAAATGAGCTGAAATTTGGCACGACACTTCACCAGCATGTTTTAATACACGGGCAGCATCGATATGAACCAAAACTATCGACTTCGACAAATGAAACAATACTAACAAGGTCTGGTGAGATAGTGTACGCAAGGTCATAGACCACTGTATACCTGGACTGCGCACGGAATATCGGCCTGTCGCACAAGGGCCTGTAATCGGGGGGCCGCTCGGATTCATATATATATATATTATATTATATATATATACATATTATAAAATATATATATTTAAAATTAATATATATATATAAAATATTATAATATTTTATTATATTATATATATATATATATATATAAAATATATATATATATATATAATATATATATATATATATATATATATATATATATTAAAATATATACGGATCATATAGACTGGTTTATTAATATATATGATATTACTGTAATCTTCGTAAATGTTTGTTCTTTTAATATTATCAAAAAAAAAAACAGTAAAACAGGGTTTAAGAAATGCCATTACGAGACTGAAGAAATATGCATGAAATTCAACTCTTCGCCATTTAAAATTTTGGGCGAGTCAACTTTTATAAAGAAGGGTATCAATAGAAGCACAATTTTTTTAGCTTTCCATTGCTATATTTCGTTTATCTGATAAATTAATTAAAACCATGCATAAACTAGCGTTTAAATAAAAATAAAATAAACAATCGGGTAATTTTCCCGATTGATGAGGTATTTATTTAGTCAACGAATTATACATGGTAAAATAATTCATTTATCAGAAAACGAAATATGTAAATAAATAAATAACTCATCAATCGGGAAAATTACCGTTGAGATTTATTATTAGTTAACGAATTTAGCATGGTTTAATTCATTATCAGATAACGAAATAACAATGGAAACTAATAAAAATTGCGCTCTATGATACCCTTCATGATAAAAGTTGACTCGCCCCAAATTTTAAATGAGAAGAGTTAAGAAAATATTAAAATTAGAATTTTCATAGTCCCGTAATGGCATTTCTTTAGGGGTTTTTTCTTTTTTTATTTTAATAACTAGCCGCAAAGCGCCCTCCGGCGGACTTTTTGGGCTAAGCTCCGCGGGGGGCTATTGGTTCGGCCCACCACTGTGTTGGTGGCCCTTGGCCACCAAATGGAACTCTCCAGATAGCCCCTTCTAACTTCCTGAAATTCATGGATGTAGAAATGATATTCCCCCCACCTTCACTCCCATTACCAATTCCCCCCACCCATTCACTCACCCATTACCCATCACCCCCACCATTCATCACCATTACCCCCCAACCCATTCCTCACCCCTTACCCATCACCACACACCCATTCACTCAACCATTACCCATCACCCCCCACCCATTTTACTCACATACCCATAACCCCCACCATTCACTCACCATTACCCATCACCACACACCCATTACCCACACCCCCCCCAATTTTTTACCACCCAACACCCCCCACCCATTTACTACCCATTACCCCTCACCCAAAACCCATTTTACTCACCCATTACCCCTCACCCCCCCCCATTCACTCACCATTACCCACACCCCAAAACCCATTTCAGTAGTAGTCTTGTGATGCTGTTTTGATGTCATGAAATAATAGTAGTTGTATAGTAATGAGCTCATCTGCTTGAAATTATAACTGCCTCTCTTCTTCCTCTTCCTCCTGTAATGAAATGCTACCTACGGGCCACTGCCTGAGTATTAAGATCCCGTTCCAAATGTCCTAAATCTTGATTAGATTGGAAACTTGCACCATTGTGGTGGCTAGCGACCGATATTGATGTTATTTTAACCAAAATAAGGCATCTTAGGTGTTCTTATGTTGAAAATCATGTTTTCATTAATAAACCAATGGTTTTGATATACTCCATGTCCATACCATGACATTGTTTGGAGAAATAGTATTGAAAGTCTGATCTACTCATGGATGGTCCGACAGCCTTAAGGAACTGTTACGTCAAAATGTTTTGGGTGAATATATTTCTCCTTGATGCTGAATATTAAGAGATTGTGTGCACAAGGGTAGTATGATTTCTTATTCCTATAAAAACCATATTAAGCCATGGATATATCGCTATCCTACATTTTAACTAAACACCCACCTGCAAAATTATCGATGTTTGTATACTGTAAACACGAGTGACGTTCACCTGACGATGCTAGTCGCTTGTGTTTAGTAGGTAAACTATAAGTGACCTGGCAGGAACGTCATAAACCATTGAAATACTTGCCGCTGCAGTGTTTCACGCCCTCCACTACCACCGTGTATGGCTACACTCTCAAACACCCGTCGCCCTGAAACGATACATCCTTTCAACCTTGTCGTCCACTGTCGAAAATTTGTCGTACATTCATCTTGCACCAAATAATAATGTGGTAACAAGCGTTCATTAATGCATTACCTCTAGAATTTTCTACCATGATTATACTATATTAACTAAATGAACGTTTACCGAATCGGCATTGTATGTACAGTTGATTTTAAATGGAAAACATAATGTACTACTGTACGCATATACTATTTAAATTTCTATGCATCCTAGACACCAATGTTACATTTGTTTAAAAATGAATTGAATAATCTTTTAAGTTGAAAAAACTATATAGAAGCTGGACACAAATTAGCTTGAAGTCCTCAAACAAAAGTGTTATGAAGGATTTTTGCAAAGCTAAGCCGCCTGATTCTCTCGCGCCTCTCATATCCTCTGCCCTTTGACGCTGAATGCTTCTATCATTTACCGTATTTCCCTGTACTTTTTCGGGACATATCAAGAATTCCCTTCAATCAACAAACTGAAACAGTTCTTCATAAAAATGTAAGTTTTTATTTTATTTGTGATCACTTGGTGAAAATATTGGCAAAACAATTGAATAACCTGAAAACTCAATCTTTAAAAATCGTCTTTTCATGAAAATACGATAAAGTTGTAAGCAGAATGTGGCTTCAGGAAAAATATCTACTTGTATGTAAAGCATTCACTGAGTAAACCTATGTTGTGTTATATGATCTCCTCTTACGACGAACATTTACGCCAAGACGAGTGTGGCTTCAGCATCTCCACGAAACCATCCCGCTTGGCAGGATCGCTATCACCTACTTTCTGTTGACACACAGGGGAGGGACTCGGCTCATTGCCGCCGCTCCCCTTCCCTCACGACCCATATCTCTGATACTCCTAAACTTCTCAATACCAAGGCTGTCATCCTATACTATCATCATCCGCTTATCTCTCACACTCTCTCCTCTACTGGAAATATTCGTGGCAGGCCGCTCCCACATACCGTTTCCCACATAAAGGAGAGTCTCCTTATTTCAACCTGCTTTGTGAATTCCCCCTATTTGTGTATAGTCCCCCCTGCTTTGACTGTGCCTTTTTGTGTTGTTGGGGCGGATCGGAGTGGCGCGTGCAGTTATGTGACAACGTGGCAGGCACAATTGTACGGTGGGTAATAGTAGTTTGGCGTATAAAGCCGTGCACAGCAGTAATGTGTCTACTTGAAGTCCCCCCGTCTCCTCCATAGCCCTTGAGCAGTTAGTGTGTGACGAAGTTTGAGAGGGGTGTTGTTGGCCCCCCCCCCACCTACTTCTTTACAATAGGAATAAAACCAGAGGACATAGGGTATTCAGAGAATGGGTTGGTTGATTGATTCAGAGGAAGGACTTGAGGTGGATCGAGGGGGGCGGCGGAACTCTCGCATGTAAACAAACGCTTGCAACTGTCTTCCATCCGTACTGTTTTCTCGAGTTGCCAAGCACTGTTAAAATACTTCTTGGTTAAATGTCGCGCAAGACAGACATAATACATCCAATAAGGTACTCGGCTGTGAAATGCTTACATACAGGTAAGAATATTTCCTGTAAGCTCATTCTGCTTGAACCTTGGCGTTTTATTCATGAAAAGAGTAACGATTTTTTGAAATTGAATTTGCAAGTAGTTCATTGTTTTTGCCAATATTTTCACAAGTGCTCACAAATAAATGATAACCTTACATTTTTTATTAGGAACTGTTTCAGTTGGTTGTTATGAAGTGGTAATTCTGAATGTCCCGAAAAAGCACAGGGAATTTACGGTAAGGTAGATTCATTCACGCTCAAAGGCAATGGATATGACGCGGCGAGAAAACAGGCTTGAGCTGTGAGCTTATTAGAAAACTTTGGTCCATTGGAGTGAGGATTTCACGGAGTGGGAGGCTCTAGCGGGATCATAAACTAAGTGTAGTGGTCCGGCCGTAACTCCATATACCATTTCCTTTTCTTATTTCAACATTAACGATTCTAACCACCCTTCTCTCTCTCTCTCCACTCGGAGTCGAGGATCTCTCCTTCTGGGTGCGGGAGTCATCTCTCTCTCTCGATCTCTCTCTCTCTCGTCTCTCTCTCTCTCTCCTCTCTCTCTCTACGTCCTCTCTCTCTCTCTCTCTCTCTCTCTCTCTCTCTCTCTCCTCTCTTCTCTCTCTCTCTCTCTCTTCTCTCTCTCTCTCCTCGTCTCTCTCCTCTCTCTCTCTCCCTCTCTCTCTCTCTCTTTTTTTTCACAGTGATCAAGGAGGGCTGGTATAACACTTCCCCGGGCATCACGCTACAACCAAGTCCTTCGTCAGGTGCCTCTCGCCCTTCGCCCACCACCCAGGGTCCCTCGACGTGGGGGCCGCGACGGGCGGGTGGGGGTGTGACCTCCCCGTGAGGCATTCAGGGTGGGGGCAGGATCCAAATCTATATAAGCGTATACAAGGTCCTGATGAGAATAGTGTACGCAAGGTCTATAGCGTATACACGGCTGGTGGGATTGTGTACGCAAGTTCTTTAGCGTATAAAGTCTGATGAGATTGTGTACGCAAGGTCTATAGACTATACAAGGTCTGATGAGATTGTGTACGCAGGTTCTATCGCGGATACAGTTCCTGATGATATTGTGTACGCAAGTCTCTCGACTATACACGGTCTGATGAGATTGTTGTACGCAGGTCTATAGCGTATACAAGGTCTGGTGAGATTGTGTACGCAAGGGTCTATAGACTGGTACAGTCTGGTGAGATTGTGTACGCAAGGTACTATAGACTACAACAAGATCTGGTGAGATTGTGTACGCAAGGTCTATAGACTATACAAGGTCATCGGTGAGATGTGTACGCAAGGTCTATAGACTATACCAGGTCTGGTGAGATTGTGTACGCAAGGTCTAATAGACTATACAAGGTCTATGAGATTGTGTACGCAAGGTCCTATAGCGATACAAGGTCTGGTGAGATTGTGTACTCAAGGTCTATAGACTGTACAAGGTATGGTGGAGATTGTGGAACGCAAGGTCTGATAGACTATACAAGGGTCTGGTGAATATGTCCAAGGTCTATAGACTATCAAGGTCTGGTGAGATTTGTACGCAGGTCTATAGAACTATACAATGGTCTGGTTGAGATAGTGTACGGCAAGGTCTATGACTATACAAGGTCTGGTGGAATTAGTGTACGGCAAGGTCTATAGACTATACAAGGTCTGGTGATGATTGTGGTACGCAAGGTCTAGAGACTATACAAGGTCTGGTGAGCTAGTGTCGCAGGTCATAGACTATACAAGGCTGGTGAGATATTGTACGCAAGGTCTAAGACTATCAGGTCCTAGGTGTGATAGTGTACGCAGGTCCTATAGCGTATACAAGGTCCTGGTGAGATAGTGTACGCAAGGTCTATAGACTATACAAGGTCTTGTGAGATAGTGTACGCAAGGTCTATAGCGTCTACAAGGTCCCTGGTGAATAGTGGTCGCAAGGTCTATAACTATCCAGGGTCTGGTGGAATATGTGTACGCAGGTCCGATATCGTATACAAGGCTCGGTGGATAGTGTAAATCGCACGTTCTATACGTATAACAAGGTCTGGTGAGATGTGGTACGCAAGGTCGATAGACTATACAATGTCCTGGTGATATAGTGTACGCAAGGTCTATAGCGTATACCAGGTCTGGTGAGATAGTTGTACCAAGGTCTATAGCGTATACAAGGTCTGGTGAGATAGTGGTCCAAGGTCTATAATAGACTATACAGGTCTGGTAGATAGTGTACCCTGGTCTATAAGACTATCCAATAGTGTTTTTCCATATTTAGTAGGGTAAAATAAAAGTCAAGATACTTCGCCATATCGACTTTGCCCTGTTTATTATTTAAATGATGCGAGTGATACCTGTTTCACAAAATCAAATAAAATTTACAGTTCGCGCACCATGACTGCCGTAGCACTCATGAGAGAGCCGACAGGCGGCTTGGTCCGCTTGGGAACTCGCTTCGGTAGTGCTTGTCGACGCGCGGAGGTACTGACTGGCACTCACTTTACAGCGCCCGTCCTTGACCCCCTTCAGAGCCTGACTCGGTTCTTCATGCCTCGTCGATCGACACACTGATCGGACCTCCTCTGATTACACACGCCCTCTGATCGCAACTCAGAGGGAGAAGGCCGAGCATGTGGCCTTGGGTCCGCTTGTGGAACCTCGATGCGGTCGTGCTTGACGCGTGGGGAGTGCTGGAGTACTGGCGCTTGGCCCTCGTCCTTTACAGCGCTGGCGACTGCTTGATGAGGGCGATCGCACGCTCGCGCTGTCTTGACCCTTTAGAGCTCTGACGCGGTTCTTCAGTGCTTCGTCCGCGCGTAGGTTCGGGGGGTTTTCTTTCCGATCCGTCCAGCACTCGAACAGCCGCCTTGCTGCGACTGGTGACGAACCGCTTCAGGGTCGTGGTTTGGTCATCTCACCCTTCCCCTCGAGCCTCTTCATGCCTTCTTGGACGCAGGCCTTACCAGGTTATCCAGCATCCAACTTTTATCTCCCCATCCTCGACATTGTCGTCGAAGAAAGCCATCGCGATCAGGTCTTCTGAAAGGTACCAGAGGTGGCGAGAAGAGCCCCCCTGTACCTCTGCGCGACTTCCTTGTCAGGATACTCGTTGAGGGCCTGTAAACAGGAGCTCCAGAATCGTTCTTTTGGATCGTACTCCGGAATCAGTGCCCTCGTGCCAATTGTTTGATGTACAAGAGTCTGACGAACAGCGCCACTTGCGGAGGCCTCGTTTGAATGCGAGCTGGCAGCTCCACTTGGTCGCGAAGAGCGTCATCTTGACGCGTATATGGTCCTTTTCCATCTCCTTGCTTGTGGTAGTCACCGGGAGCTCGGAATCGGATCTGGTCTACTCGCTTTTCCCTCCGAGGAATCAGGAGGCACAGTCCGGAGGAGTTTCATCGTAGTCATCTCGTGGGTTGCTTCCGTCATGGAGAACTGTTTGCAGGCAATATAATCATCTGTACGCGGGCGGCTCAAGGGCGTTTCCTCCATGGCTCCTCATCCTTCAATGGTGCGACACGATCCCGATCAGGATTCCCGGCGTGACTTGAAGCGCTTGAAGGTGTGAGAATCTCGTGACCATTGGACGGGCCGCAGCACTTTTCGAAGACGTGCTTCAGAACAACCTCCAGTACGTGGTGCCGGCATGCCAGCCAAGCCGGGAGCGACCGAGGAGTTTTTCCAGGTGTACAAGGCGCCTGCGAGCAGCCGCTGTTCGAGGCTGCGTCGTATCGGATGAAAGGCAATGATTTCTCCATGGCACCGACTCGCTTCGACTCCTGGAAAACCGTCCTTGCGACTTCTTGTCCCATTCCATCTTGTGTCGACCGGTGACTTCCAGGATCTCCCTCGAAGTTCTGCCCGTCGCAACCACGTCAATGCGGTCTTCTGAAGCCCTTTCGAGTCGCTTTCGGTTAGTAGTTTGCCGTCCAGTGGAGAACCAACGGAGGAGGATGCCTTGAAGGCCTCCCTTTCCAGTTGAATGCAAGTGTCTCCCTGTTCCTGGTCCTTGAACTTGTACAGTGATCGCTAAATACAAGCTGACTGACATCTGTGGCCTAAGTCCCTTCGCTGTCGCGATGTAGCGCTCGAGCTGACGCACTGACAGCCCTTCTCTACGTTCCCAGGCCGACTTAGCTCGATATTAGGGACACTTGTTTGTTGTGATTTTGGTGTTGGGTAATTTTGTTTGCCGGTGCCTTGAAGTCTCGTCCTCATCTTCCGACGATGTATTAGACGAGAGGCAGGCAGATCACGGATCGGGGAACCTTCTCCCGTAGTCGTTTCCGTTTCCTTTTCCTGCTTTCCTTGCAGTTTTGCAGCTTCTTAGCGGCTTCCTTATTTTCTTCTTTTTTCTTTTCGCCAGTTGCGGCGGACATCGACGCCGGCCATGGACTCACTGGAAACGATCTTCTCGTCTGCGAATGAGAAGCTTTTGTCCGTCATCCAGAGATATCCCTCTTTCAAGAACGTCTGCGCTGGAGATGTCGAAAAAGATCTTCCATGTCGCCCTTCCAAATCTTCGCTCAGCTCGGGCCGTCATTATCCCTGTTCCAGATCCTTCTTCAGGGCTTGGTACTCCTCGTAACAGATTTTTGACGTTCTTCCTAATGTTCGCGTCGGTTTTCCACTTGTCAGCTTCGCCTTGCCCCAGATGCCTTCACTTCTCACTCGTTTGCCGACACGGAATCAGGGACAGTTTTTCTTGAATACGTGGTGCTGATACTGAGAAAAGGAGCACTTGCTCCCGCGAGGGCAAGCGAGCACCAAGGAATGGTCTTGTTTCTGGAGCTTTGTCGAGCAACCAATCTGCGAAGACTTTCTAGTATCCGCCATTTTTACCTAAGAAATAAAGAAAAATTGTATCTATTCTGACATAAAACCGATTATCATTCTACGATTCTAACACCGACACACAATAGCATATGTAAGTGTCTCTATTTCCAGTTTTTATATCAACTCGAAACACGAACATAGACACAGTCCTTACCAAGGAAGAGACAGAAGGTAACGTCACAGCCCTCGGGGAAGGGGTAGGAGGATGAGAAGAAGGAAGGGAGGCGTATAAACAAGAGAACATAGAAACATAAGAAATAAGGCATTGGCCTTGCATGTCAGGTGGGAAATGAACTTTGCTTGTTCCCCGCTAACGGCAACAGCGGCAACGGCAACGGCAGCGGCACAGCGCTACAAGCAAGGGGGTCGTCTCAACTTGTGTGCTAGCTAGAACTCTCTTCTCCTTCGAGTACCCAATACTGATCAGGTAAGGAATATGGGTGGCTTATACGGGATGAGAAGAAGAGAGAGAGAGAGATGAGAGAGAGAGAGAGAGAGCGAGGAGAGATAGATAGAGGAGAGAAGAGAGAGAGAGAGAGAGCAGAGAGAGAAGAGAGAGACCGATAGAGAGGAGAGAAGAGAGAAGAGAGAGAGAGAAGAGGAGGAGAGAGAGAGCGGAGCGAGCGGAGCGAGCGACGAGCGGAGAGAGAGAGAGGAGAGAGCGAGAGAGGGAGAGAGGAGAGAGAAGAGAGAGAGAGAGAGAGAGAGAGATAGAGAGAGAGAGAGAGAGAGAGAGAGAGAAGAGAGAGAGAGAGAGAGAGAGAGAGAGAGAGAGAGAGAGAGAGAGAGAGAGAGAGAGAGAGAGAGAGAGAGAGAGAGAGCGAGAGAGAGAGAGAGAGAGGAGAGAGAGAGAGAGAGGAGAGAGAGAGAGAGAGAGAGAGAGAGAGAGAGAGGACAGAGAGAGAGAGGAGGGAGAGGAGGAGAGGAGAGAGAGGAGAGAGAGAGAGAGAGAGAGCGAGAGAGAAGAGAGAGTAGAGAGAGAGAAGAGAGAGAAGGAGGAGAGAGAGAGAGAGGAGGAGAGAGAGTAGCGAAGAAGAGAGAAGGAGTATCAGGTGTCGGGTCGGCGGTGGGCCTGAGGGATGCCATAAATATTTGACAGTGCGCCCGTTGGCGTCGAATACCCCTTGATGACGCAAAGACTGATTTTTGCCTCGACGCCCGGGAGGTGACTTTACCTTCTGTCTCTTGATTCTTGGTCCTTACCATCCCGGTCCGCACTCTCACGTAGCCCGTGTCTCACAGCCTGCCGTCATCAGTCGCCTGGCCACGCGGCGCCAACACCACGTGCTCGCAGTTGCCTAGCAACAGCCGTAGAGTGTTGGGGGCACCTCCCGTTCCGCGCGCCCCAGCCGTTAGAAGACAATTAGACATATAGATCAAAGGGATTTCACGATTTTTGGACTGCGCCCGATATACTGGCGGAAGTGCGCGCCCCTAAACCCTATTGGACTGAGCTGAATTTGCACGACACTTCACCATATATATACTACACGGGCAGTATCTATATAAACCAAAACTATCGACTTCGACAAAAATGAAACACCTACTATACAAGGTCTGGTGAGATTGTGTACGCAAGGTCCATAGAACGATACAAGGTCTTATGGAGATTGTGTAGCGCAAGGTCTATAGACTATCCAATGTCTGGTGAGATAGTGTACGCAAGGTCTATAGACTATACAAGGTCTGGTGAGATAGTGTACGCAGGTCTATAGACTATACAAGGTTCCTGGTGAGAGTCGTGTACCAAGGTCTATAGACTATACAAGGTCTGGTGGATTGTGTACCAGGTCCTATAGTGTATGCAAGGTCTGATGAGGATTTGTGTACTCAAGGTCTATAGCGTATGCAAGGTCTGATGAGATTTGTGTACGCAAGGTCTATAGCGTAATACAAGGTCTGATGAGATTGTGTACGCAAGGTCTAAGTCGTGATGCAAGGTCTGATGAATTGTGTACGCAAGTCTATAGTGTATACAAGGTCTGATGAGATTTGTGTACGCAAGGTCTATAGCGTATGACAAGGTCTGATTATAATTTTTGTACGCAAGGTCTCCTTCTAGCGTATGCAATGTCCTGATGAGATTGTGTACGCAAGGTCTAATAGACCTATACAGGGTCTGATGAATTGTGTACGCAAGTCTATAGCGTATACAATGTCTGGTGAGATTGTGGTCGCAAGGTTTATCGATACCGGTCTGATGAGATTGTGTACCCAAAGGTCTATAGCGTATACCAGGTCTGATGATATTGTGTTCCTCAGGTCTATAGCGTATACAAGGTCTGATGGAATAGTGTACGCAGGTCTATAGCGTATACAGTTCTGATGAATTGAGCCCGTGATCAAACCTGTATGCTCTTTGGTGTAGAAAAGCCAGGAATCATGCAAAGGCGTGGCTATAAGGAGGTCCAACCAATGGTTTAATTTAATGCCTTTATTTTGAGATAGAATAGATGGTGTTGAATTATATTTTATTTTTATGTTTGTGTGTGTACGTATGTGGTGTTTAATTTTGTGTGTTCTGCGACTATTACTACTAACGACTCTACTGACTACTACTACTACTACTACTCTACTACTACCACTACTACTACTACTACTACTACTACTACTACTACTACCTCTACTACTACTACGACTACTACTAACTACTACTACTTGACTACTACTAATACTACTACTACTAACTAGCTCCTACTACTACTACTACCTACTACTACTACTACATAACTACAATCTACTACTACTACTACTATACTACTACTACTAACTACTTGACAACTACTATTACTACTACTACTAGCACTACTACTACTACGACTATACTGTCTACAGGCACTAGACGCCGTGGGGAGCCTGCCGAGGGCATGCTAAGAAGTTACGCCAGTGTGGAGTTTACACTAACCAGTTTGATGGGAGTCTGTGGTGGATTGGCCAAGCGACTCAGTGCCGTCCTGGTATGAAGCAAAAAATAGTAGTAGTAAGTAACTATTAGTGTTTGATATTTCTACCTACAGTGGTGCAACCAGGGTTTTTGCGCTTATTATTGGAACCATTGTAATCGCGCAAAACTTTAATCCGCGAAACCTTGTCATTGACCTATGGGAAATAAGGTAATCGTGACCCAGATTGGAACATATGAATAATGTGAATAATTTCGGTTGGGGCACACAAAGAAAGATTAAATCTTTTGTGTAGATCATGTCATCCCTGCTTACTTTGAGCCCCTTTCCCATGGCGCATTACTTAATAATGGCGATGCACATACTAACGAAAATTTACCAAATAGAATTATTATAAGTTTATCATGCTACCTCATTAACTGCGCTGGATGTCGCATTAAACGAGCACCTTGTCAATTGTCAACAAGATTGCTGTTTCATATCGTCGCCATACTTACATTTCTTAACCCCCTTTCGTAGTCACGCTGCAAGCCTCGTTTGCCATTAATGTTCCCTGTTTACGCCCTTGATCACTGTTTCCCAAAGAATCCGCCACTACACTGGGCCTACTTAACCCCAACAGCCCCATGGCAGCAACAGATGCATATCAGCAACTCAGGTAAAACCACAATAGTCTAACACAATTGATGTACTCACACCTCAAGAGTGAGTGTAAAACGCTCTGTTTGTATAAACAAAACGTTTGGTTTGATCTTGGTCCTTGCGCTGGGAATCACTACGGAAGGCTGTTGGTTAAACCTTTGGTCTTGGCGTCCTCCACCACATATATCTCCGTCGAAAAGCAAAGGGGAAAGCAAAACTAGGGCTCCTTCCTCTTATCTCTACAAGCACTTGCACTTTACAAGTTCAACTTGATCTTGTGTTGGGAGTCTCCTCAGCGTAGGTCTTCGGACAGTCACCGTGCTGTGCAGTGCACCATATGTGTTGCTAGCTATAGGTAGAAGGGGAAATGGAACCGTTATCGTTTTGCCTAGGGAACTCAGAACCTGGGCAATCTGCGATAGCAAAGAGTCCTTAACACTCGACTGCGAACTTCATGTTAGTACGCGAACACTTGAAATGGTGAATATTCAGAGGTACTGCGAAACCTACTATTCGCGACCCAACTTCGCAAACTTGGTGCACCATTATTATTATTATCGTGTCTTATAAATATTATTAATGTCTTTTTGTGTTCTGTTAAGTATTCATGTATATTCATTTATCATATATTTTCTGTCGTATTTTCATTTTATTCTTATCTGTTTCTTTTTTCTCGTTTTTTTCCCTTCCGTTTTCCCTCTTCGTTCCTTCTCGCTCATTCCTCTTTTTCAGCCCCATCTCCTCCTCTCTAATTACTTCTCTATCTGCTTGTTTAGTATGTTTACCTCTTCTGTCTTTCGATCTTTCCTTCCTACTTTTCTCTCCTCCTTCCGTTTACCTTCCCTCTTTTCTTCCTGTCTCCTCTCTCCTCTCCTCTCTCCCCGCCATCTCTCTCTCCCCTACAGACACTTACGACCTAGTGATAGTGTCTGGCGGCAATGTGGCGAAGGTCTATACCTGTCAAAGGAATGGACGATCTTAATATGAATTGCTAAGAAGTGAGTTTGAGTTACCTTAAATTAATCGTCCCAGACCCATTTTTTCTTTGCATAATTGGTGTGACTGTTCAGTCAATACCTAATCCACAAAATATTCATTTCCACCCTTATTTCCCTAACACATGATTTTTGTAAAAAGCGCGGGAAAAACAACAGCCCCCATTCCAGCCGATGCACGGTAACCTTGCTGGTGAACTTCACGGCAGGCGGCCATCCCAGCCCTGCGGTTGGATACAAACAACGTACACTCAGCAAAAATATGTACATGAAGATTTTGGGTGTTCCTGATTTTTTTTTTGGGGTTATGGCATATACTTTGCATCCTTTTATAGTGGCAGCAGAAAGCTGGTGCCTTTCCAGAGAGCTTAGCACCCATTTTCGACCTATACGGGCCACGATATATGTGTATAGCACCGTGGAAAGACGGGCGAGAGCGCGCAGTGAGACAATCTGCTGGCACACCGCCCGTCTCTCCCCAAGCGCTCCAAACATATATTCGTGGCCGAATAAGTCGGAATTGGTGCTAAGCTCTCTGAAAGGCACAGCCCCGCTTTCTTGCTGACAACCCATAAGGTGCAAGGTATATGGCCATAATCGCCAAAAAAAAATTCAGAAACACCCAAAATTCTTCAAGTACTATATTTTGTTCTGATTTTTTACGGTATTTGTATAGCACCATGTCCGTGTGGCAAGTGTCTGTTTGTGAGGTGGAGTCTGTTTACTAACAAAAGCAACGAAAAACGGTGTTGAGAATACCTACTAATATGGACTTGGATCAACAAGGCATGTCCCAGGCGTCCTACGACAACAAACCCTCTTTATTTATTGCATTAAAGAGGGGGGGGACAAATTTGGAACACTCCGCCGACGACGAATAGAATTCCTATCGGCCCGGCAGTTATAGTATGGTTTTTGAGCATATATGATTATAGGCATTCAATTTCGTAGCAGAATTGTCCTCTGAGCGGAGTTGGGGTATATACGGGTGGTGTAAGACATTTTCTGTACCGGAAATTGAATGCCTCATAGATCATATATCTCAAAACCTACACTTAACTATCGCCGATAGGAATTCTCGCCGACGTCGGCGATTTTTCCCCTTCGTGCCCCCCCCCCTACCTGCTAAATGTTTAATAAAGACTGGGTTTGTTGTCCTAGACCCTGGACAGGCCTTTGTTGATCAAGTAATATTAGTAAGGTATTCCCCTCCACACCCGTTTTCTTTGCCTTTTGTTTAGTAAACAGACTCCACCCTCCCCACAACACACACTTGTCCCACCGACACCGTGTCGTGTGGGAGTGTCTGTTTATGAGGCAATGTCCTGTTTACTACAAAAGGCACAGAAGACTGGAGTTGAGGGGAAGTAATTACAATTTTGACTTGATCAACAGGCATGTCCCAGTGGCGGCATATTCTCCACGCGCTCGTCCTTTTCGGCAGACCGCTAGGTTACGTAGGTAGAAAACGGTAAGTTAGGTTAGTTAAGTTAGGTTGGTTTAGGTTTACTTTCAATTATAGTACTTTGTGGGGCATCACAATGAGATTATTTTCAAGAAATCCTTTCAAAATTAATAGTTATTCCCCCAACTCCCGTTTTCCTTTGCCCTGTGTTAGTAAACAGACATTCCCTCATAAACAGCACGCCCACACGCCAAACCGGGCTGGGAGCCGCCTGCCGTGACATCACCAGCCGTGGTCGTTGTCTGCTGGTCAACAGTTTGTTTGAAAGCTCGGGAATTTACAGAATTTTGAATGCGGATCAATTAAAAAACGGATCTGAGGAAAAAGTGACACATGATTGTTGATAAACTCGGTAATGGCTATCTTTGACTGCATTAAATCCGGAATGATGAATGGTCTGACGATTACTTAAAGTTATGTATTTTTCTTTGTTCCCCTTATCGATGTTCGTTTTCTTTTGATATTTTATTAATGCTACTCTGGTTTCGTTTTTCATTTTTTTATATTTTCTCTAGATCTGCATTCGGTTCTGATGTTTTTTTCTTTTTCTTTTACTATTTTTTCCTTTTGTTCTTATAGTTTGTGTATGTGACCAAGTCTCTCTCTCTCTCTCAATCTCTCTCCTTCTCTCCTCTCTCTCTCTCTCATCTCCACGTCTCTCTCTCTCGTCTCTCTCCTCTCTCTCTCTCTCCTACTCTCTCTCTCTCTCATCTCTCGTCTCTCTCTCTCTCTCTCCTCTCTCTCCTCTCTACTCTCTCTCTCCTCTCTCTCGTCTCTCTCTCGTCTTCTCGCTCTCTCTCTCTCTCTCTCTCGCTCGCTCGCTCGCTCGCTCGATCGCTCGCTCTCTCTCTCTCTCTCTCGTCATCTCTCTCTCTCGTCCCCGTCTCTCTCTCTCTCTTCTCACTCTCTCTCTCTCTCTCTCTCTCTCTCTCTCCTCCATCTCTCTCAGTCTCGCTGGTCTCTCTCTCCTCTCTCTCTTTCTCTCTCTCTTTTTCTTCATCTTTCTCTCTCTCTCATCTCTCTCTCGTCTCTCTCTCATCTCTCTCTCTCCTTCTCTCTCTCTCTCTGATCTCATCTCTCTCTCTATCTCGCATCGCACGTTCTCTCCGCCCCCATCCGCCTCTCCTCTCTCCTTCCCTCTCTCTCCTCCTCTCTCTCCTCTCCCGTCCCTCTCTCTCGTCTCTCTCTCTCTCTCTCTCTCTCTCTCTCCTCTCTCTCACAATGCCCTTATACATTTTTCTTTCCCTCCATCCATCCCTGGTCGTCCCTAAAAAGGTGGTTTGGTGGATTGTTTATGCTCGAGAATTCTGGAAATTGTCGAGGCTTATAGGATCACTGGAACCCTACATGGAAGAACTGTAAAGGAAGAACATGGACAAAGGTACGAGTAAACAAGGGTCGACCTTGTCATCGAAACAGTCAGATCGACTGTCGTCTCCGTGCAGTGGGTTGTGCTGTTGGTTTTAGCCTCCAGGATTAGAATGGCTACGTAAAATTTATGCATTGTACGTGTCTGGTTGAGAGGGGAGATTGCAGTTGCGTGTTTGTTTGGTGTCTGGGGTTTTGAAGTGGTATTGTGGTGGAGTGAGGAGGCTGAGGTTAAGGGAGGTCAGAAGTGTCGGGAGAGTGTGTTGAAGGGTGTGGTGGCGGCGCTTAAGCTATTCTGGAGGCGATCGAAGACCCTTGAAAAGGAGCTTTGCAAGTGAAGTGAACGTTGCAAAGCGTTGTGGAAGAACGGAAATCGAGATACGTTTCTCTTAAGTTGTGAGGTGAAAAGGTCCAATTGGGAGCGAGTGAGGGCACTCGAGTGATTTGCCTGTAGGGTACCGAGCGAGATGTGACTCAAGCGACTACTAAGGTTCCTAGTAAGTCACCAGGGATTGGTGTTTGGAGTAGTTTAGCATGGAGCCCGCCGCAGGAAAAATGTAACAATGACCATCTTTTGTGCACGAACCTCATTTTCAGGTACTCTCGGGGCTGCAAGGGTATGATACGGAGTTAGGGAGGGTAGACGATACCTCATTCCCGAAGTAAAAATTCTTGGTTGTTGGTGACGTCATTTTAGACATCTTGACATCGGTTCTGTGACAGAGAAGGATGTCGCATTGAGTCGGTGTTACCCCAAGGGAAGGGGATAGGTTAGGTTAGTGACAAGAATAGTTGATGCATGTCGGACCAGGGAAAAAGCCCATCGTCCTGCCTGAGCGCTGGGGAAATGATGGTTGAGTTGTGTAAAAGTGAGGAATTGCTACGCGGTTCAAGAAGCTGTAGGCAAAGTTAGGGACAGGGGTGGTCCCTGTGTGTGGTGTTGTTCCGTCCAGAAACGCATTTGTGACGACAGTGGTACTCCAGGGCTATTGCGGTGAATTGCCGGCTGGGCACTTCCATTGCAAAGCCATGGTTGGCCTTGTGTCGACAGCTGGGACCTCTTTTTCGGGCTAACGCCTTCTACCGCAGGGACGGGTGCACTTTTCGAGGAAAGGAGTTCAGATCTTGTCTGAATCCCTTGAAATGGGAAGGTAGATGCACTGCAGGCTTTTTTAGATAGAGAACGGGGTTTTAGACACGGGGTCGGGGTAAAAGGAAACTTGCGACACTAGGAGAGTTTCAGAAGGCAGGGACCTAAGTGATTCGTAAGAAGCGGAGAGGGGGGTTAGTTTTAGATAAAGGAAAATTGACAAAAAAAGAGGAGTTGCTGAAGTTTTACTATATCAAACCTTTTGGGGGGTATGAGTATTATTAAAAAAGATGCTTTCTGAGAGGAATAACAGTGTAGAGGCTTTTTGATATAATAGCAATTAACAGAAACATGGTTGGATATGTTCAGGAAAGGTAATCGATCCGGATCGAGATAGCTGGGTATAAGTTTTTCACAGGACCGAGTACGGCAGACGAAGGGGAGGAGTGCTCTTAATGCCAAGAGATGCATTGGCAGTTGTTTTGTTAACAATGTTATAAAAAAAAACAGAGAACAGCATAGGAGTCTATATGGGTATAGGTTCGGAGGGAACTGAGAAAAATGGTTTTGGGTGGTAAGGTTATAGGCCCTCCAAACTTAATGTAAAGAGGATTCACTCCTATAGGGGAAGAAATGAACAAGGCCTTCAGATATAATCGATTATGCGTGGTGGAGATTTTATCTTAGTATATAGACTGGGAATTTAATCATAGTGACAAGCGATGCCAGATGAATTGTTAAATATAATCCAGATAACTTCCTAAGTCCAGCAATCAAGGAGCCTACCTAGAGGAGATAAGTTCTAGATCTATTGCTGACAACTAGAGACATTTAGTTACAAATGTGGAGTCGGTGGGGATTTAATACTAGCGACCATTATGAGATCATAGTTTAGCGTAAATGGGAAGTTTGGAAAATTAAGTGGCAATAGGCATCGAAATACCTAATTTCAGAAGGCCAATTATGCGGGGATTTAAGAAGACACCTGGAGGTTTTATTAATAAGTAGGTGTGGGAATGGAGGAAGCAGAAAGTCCCCAGGACAAGCGTTGTCATGGAAAGGCCCAATTATTCTGAATGATGAGGAAGTCCCGGGAGTTACTTGGCGCGGTCAGTATGGTAGTGAGGTCGAGGCTGCGGAATAATTAGAGCGGTTAGACAGGGAAGTGAGTGTCCGTGCTGAGGAGGTATGTTAGGGGTTAGAAGGGGAGTGAGTGTCGGAGCCGAGATTGATTATATCTCATTGTAAGGAATATATTGACGGACAGAAAAGAATATTCCATATAGGGAGATAAGGTCCAAACAGTGATCCAAAATGGATGACCACAAGTTTAAAACACAACAGTGGAGTAAAAGAAACATTTATTTAAGGTTCAAGGCAGGATTGGTAAACAAAGACCTTATAACGTGATGGCGAGGACATGAAGAAATTAAAACATCGGTTGCTAAGACCAATTATTAAGATTAAAGTAGCAGAACAGCGAACGGGACCCGAAGGGGTTTTTTTTTTTGTGTTGGTTTGTTTTTTTTTTCTAATCAGGGTTATAAACAAAGACAAGGGATTAGTTGTGGCCCTTAGGTCGGACAGGGTGAGGTCTTAAATACGGAATGAGGATATGTGTAGGGTCTAAAAATGATTCTTTCTTAAGTGTTTTTTACGGCGGAGGATACACGACGATACCTGATAGTGAACAGATGTTCAAAGGAGGCGAGAGGAAACTCAAGATATTGGTTATAACTAGGGAAATGATTGGAGAGGGTATAGAAAAAATGAAAACTTTAAATCTCCAGGACCAGATGAAGTGTAATCCCAGGGTATTAAGAAGCAAGGAGGTTGTTGTGAGTCGTTATTCACATATTTTGGAATCGGTTGAGATAGGCGATGTGCCATTATTGTGGAGGAAAGGAAATCTTTGTTCCCATATTTAAGAAGAGACAGGAAGAGGACTAAAGTCAAATTATCGGCCCCGTACGTCTAACTCCAGTGGTGGGTAAATTAGTTGGAATCTATTATTGCAAAAAAAAATTAAGAGAGCCTTAGATAAACATTTTTGATCATGATTCACAACCTGGTTCACCAAGGGTAGGTCAGTGTTCTCACCAATTTTATTGAGTTTTTATAGAAAGTTTATGAGACCGGCAGATAATGATAAGTGATATGATATAATATATCTGGACTTTTAGTAAGGCCTTTGACAAAGTACCACACAGAGCGACTCGTAAATAGGTTAGGGCTCATGGTATCGACGGGAGGTTCTTCTTCATTGGATCAGAGCTTGGGCCTAAGTAATAGGCAACACAGGGTTACAATTAATGGTTCCGCATCTGAATGGGGACTGGTAACAAGTGGAGTTTCCACAGGGTCTGTTTTGGGCCCATTACTATTTTTGATTTACATCAACGACTTGTATAGTGGGATTAGCATGATTCAGCAAGTTTGCTGATATACTAAGTTAGGTCATTATTGAATCACAGTCTGACGTACACATATTGCAGGGAACTTAGATTAAACTTAACGAGTGGGCAGTCAGATGGCAGATGGAATTTATATTGATAAATTGCGTATGAATGTTGGTAGAAAAAACCCTGGTACTAGATCACCATAGCAATGATCGCTGGAAAAGATCAAAGGTGAAAAAGATCTTGGAGTGAGGTGAGCCCAGACCTCACACCCTAGGAAGAGCAATGTATTGAGGCCAGAATAGAGACTAATAGGTATTAGGATTCATTACCAGAAGTGTTAAAGTAGAAGTGCGGACTTATTTAAAGCTTTTATCTGGCTCTAGTCAGAGGCCTCACCTAGACTATGCTTTCCAAGTTTTTTGGTCTCATTTATCAGGATGGATATATTGTTGTTTAGAAAAAGTGCAGAGAAGGATGACCAAATATACAAGGGGATGCGTAACTTTAGTTATGAGAGGAAGATTGAAGTTATTAAAATTACACCCTTTTTTCCCCCCCCAACGTCGAGGACGCAGAGTAAGGGTCTATCTGATAGAGTTTTTAAGTGGTAACGGGATTTAATAAGAGAGGTAGGAAAATTCTTACGGCTTTTAACAGGGTAGAACAAGAAGTAACGGATTCACAGGCTGGAAAAGCGTAAGATTTAGAAAAGGAATGGGAAACCCTGGTTCACATAGGGTGGTGAATGAGTGGAATGGTCTCAGTAGACAGGTATTTAGTGCGTAGTCATTAGGGAGCTTGTAAGGGGAGCTGGATAGGTTCATGGATGGGGATGAAAGGTGGATGTAGGTAGTGTTAGGTGACGGACTACCACGTGTAAGCCTCGCGGCCTCTTGTAGGCTTCCTTATTTCTATGTTTCTTATGTTCCTTAAGGGGATAGAAAAATATGTAACATTAGTTTGTTTCATATGTGTAGTCATTAATTGTTGATTTAATATATTTTCCTTCCTATCTAGTGGAGCGTCCGAGTTTGATCCGCAATATTACTTCGAGCATGGGGTAGTTTTGTTTATTTATCGTGTGCCTGATCGAGTATTGGGTTTTGGCCTGCCTGGCCGGGTCCTGGCCTGCCTGGCCGGGTTCCTGGCCTGCTGGCCGGGTCCTGGCCTACCTGGCCGGGGGTCCTGCCTCCTGGCCGGGTCCTGGCCTGCCTGGCCAGGGTCCTGGCCTGCCTGGCTGGGTCTGGCATGCCTGGCCGTCCTGAGCCTGCCTGGCCGGGTCCTGGCCTGCCTGGCCGGGTCCGGGCCTGCCCTGGCCGGGTCCCTGGCCTGCCCACCTGGCCGGGTCCTGGCTGCCTGCGGGTCCTGGCCTTGCTGGCAGTGGAGATGGGCTCTACACTCTAGAAGTTTTCCATTAACAGATGAACAAATTTCAGCTACAATAATAATTTTATTTCTTTTAAGTGGACGTCTGTAAGAAATAACACTACACCCAGATCATGACCGCGCCGCTAAATTCTACTTACAGTACTTATCTGTTTCCACCGACTACGTTAGGCCACTCCCGGGCAATCTTTGTCTGCCCGCCGGGGAATGGTCTTGGGGTGGCTTCAGAGAGAGGTTGCCTTTGACGATTGTTAAATAGACTACAGGCCAGAGTCAGGGGGTTACTTTAGTTAGTTGCTGCTGACACCAGACCTCTATTTGTGTCCAAAATCAAAACTGCTAACTCCAGGACGAGGCTTGGCAGTGGAGTTATGTGGTTGCTTTGCAAAGAACGGTTTACTCTCGAATCTTTTACCGTAGCTCTAATTGTCCAACTTCATATATATCCAACCACTGTACGTAATTTCACATCTAATATCACTGGACGTCTGTCTTGCCTTTGGGCCAGAATCCCGCGTTGTGCCGTCTGGCATCGCCACCCGGGGTGAGAGTCCAGGCTGCCGCACTCAACCACTCACAGCACTCATCACATAGCAAACGCCACAAGCGCCTGGATTTGTTTTATGGCCTAATGTCGTTTGTATACTTTTTCCTATTCAATTTTTTGAAGTCCGAAAATCAATAATATTCCCTTCATAAGGTTTTTTATGATATTGCTCCTAACAACACCACATCAGCGGCAGATGTTAGTCTGTGGGCATTCTGCTGATACGTCATCAATCTCCGCTTTTGCCTACCAAACCATGGTTTCCTTTACCAAGCGCACCCTAGGTGAACACACCACTTTACTTCCACCCAGTCCTCTGTTTCTGCAACCCGGTCAACACTTATTTAAAAAAAGAAGCAAGGCATGGCGGTGGGCGTTTATGGTGTGTTGGCTGACAAGGAAAAGCAGCCGAAGTGGCTGAGCGTTACATGACGTCATTACACTCGCCAGCATATCACCCTCGTTTTATAACAATGCCAGCCAATTACAAGACAGAAAAATGTTCCTTATTCTGAGGGATAGCATGTCTCGCCAATGTATGAGAGAAAATACTTTGAAGGATAACCATAAAAATTAGCATAGCAGAGTGGGACGGTATGGTATTCCATCACCACACCCCTCCCAACACCACGATAAGCTCCCGGCCCTACTTCAACACAAGACTACCGCCTCTTGCCTCTCTCTCTCCCCTCGATCCCCTCCTGGTCCTCCTTCCCCTCGCCATCACCCCCCACATATTTGAAGAAGTAAAGATCCGAAGGGTGAGAAAGATCTGGGAGTGAGGGTGAGCTCAGACTCCGACTAGAAAAATGTATGATGCCAGAAATCGAGCTGAAAATGGTGTTAGGATTCATTCCAGAATGGTTAAAAGGTAGAAGTGTGTAAGTTATCTAAAGCTTTATTTGGCTCTGGTTGACCCACCAAATTATGCTGTTCAGTTTTGGTCTCCGTTATTACAGGAATGGATATAGCCGTTGTTAGAATCAGTGGCAGGGAAGATGACCAAATGGGATACAGGGATGCGTACATTTAGTTTATGAGAAGAGATTGAAGCTATTAATTTTACACTCACTCGCAGGCGGCGTAAGAGGCCAGTCGAGTAAGGGGCGATCTGATAGAGAAGTTTTTAAGTGGATAAAGGGATTAATAAAGGGATGTAGGAAAGTTCTTACGGCTATAACCCGGGTAGAACGAAGAACGGAATTCAAGCTGGAAAAGCATAAGATTTTAAAACGGAACGGAAAACTGGTTCACAAATAGGGTGGTGAGTGATTGGAATGGGACTCGTTTCCAATTAACGGGTTTTTTTGGGGTGGGAGGATTCCGATAAGTCTTATATTAGATAAGTCGGAAAGGGGTTTGGTCCCTATTGCTCTGACTTAAGGAGGTTTACTGTACTCTGTTTTGCCATTCACAATTGGTAACCCCTTCACGCCCGCCAATTAAAAATTACGGATACTTCCTACCAAATAGCTAGTTGACAAGGATACTACTAATGGATACTAAGGATACAGGTCAATCTATAAAACATTGCTTTGATTCTTAAAAATCATCTAATGGTGGTCAAATTACAATGGAATTACGTTTTGGGCTCAAGGGGTTACTCAGTTGTCTGGCATTAAGACAACATTCGTTACTTGAAGAAGCCGTAAGAGAGAGAGGGTTGTAAGGCTACAGTACAACCTCTCGTAGTCGAACCTCATTATCCGGACTGACTTATTCGGACCTTCACTTTTTATTTTATTATATTTTTTTTTTTAGGGGTTCGAAATGTTCCACTATCTTTCTTTTCCTAGCTGTATATATACACTAGATTTTTTTTTTTTGGTCCGGAAATATCCTAGCTATTACATCCTAGCCTAGAACTACACCTAGATTTTTTTTTTTATTTTTAATTTTTTTTAATTCTTTTTAGGGTCGAATTTCTACCTATCATAGATTTTTTTTTTTTTTTTTTATCTTTTTTTTCATATATAATCCCCCCCATTATTCGGACCACTCCTTGGCCAATTAGTCCGAATATGAGAGTTTTTTTTTACTATAATTTTTTTTTTCTTCTTTTTTGTATGGTTGTGACACTGTTTTTTTTTTCCTTTCTTATTTTGATGAGAGTTCAGTTCATATCCAAATCTTTCAGTATTTTAAAGTGGATCTCTTCACTGGAAATAATGGAGCAACTTAGTCATGAAATAATTGTACTACTTATGGAAATCCAAAATACGTAACTCTCGTATTCGGAGCCCCGCCCCCAAGACCCACCACCTTCCGCCCCTCGGCTTTGACATTATTCGACTTTTTTCTTTCTTTTTTTTTTTGGGGGGGGGTGGCGTCGAAGTTCCTACTATATAATTTATATACCTAATTATTATTATTTTATTTTTTTTTTTTTTATTAATGGTCGACATTTCCTAGCTATATAATTTTTATACCCTAGAATTTTTTTTTTTTTTTTTTTTTTTTATACATATCTCCCCATTATTCGGATCCTTGCATTACTCTGACCACTCCTTGGCCCAATTAGTCCGAATATGAGAGGTTTGACTGTATTTAGTTTGAATTAAAGCAAGTCATCTTTTATCAACTCTTAAAACTGAAAGCTAACCTAAAAAAAAATGGAAATATATAATTACAGAAGCTCGTGCATCTTGGGGAAGACGAGAACATGCATTGAAAGCAGGAAGGAAGAAAACTTACTTAGGAAATCATACTTGAAAGGGTGACAGACCTCGCCAAGCTTAACCCCTTGAGACCCAGATCTTTCCTTTGCTAAAAAAAAAATGTCTGTTAGTCATAAATTACAAAGTCACTTAATAAACCAATATATTTAGTGGACAAGGATACTAACAGGTCATATCTATTAAATATTGCTTATAATCACTAGAAATCGTCTAATGTACCCAAATTACAATGGAAATTACGTTTCTGGGCCTCAAGGGTTAGGAGGTCGGTAAGCTTAGAATGTGTGACAGTGTACATGTTTTTTTTTTTTTTTTTTTTCTGTACCTAGTTGTGTGTGTTTCTGGCACTTGCGAGGGAGCGTACTTGTTGCCTGTGTGTGTGGTGCGGTGCAACATCAGTAGGGGTACACTATCAGGACTGTTTGTCTATAGTCTATTTTTTTTATTATGGTCAAATGCAATAAGGAAGCCACCCCCCTGCCTCCCTTCTATGCTACGGGGCAGCTGATTGGGGGGCACTCCTCGTATCATCACTACCAAACACAATATTTCACTACTTAACAGCGGTCGTGACCACTGGACAGCAATCTTCACTACAGAGGGTGACAAAATCAAAACTCCCTTTGTAGTGAAGATTGCTCTGTCCAGTGGTCACGCTGCTTGTTAAGTAGTGAAAATATTGTGATTGGTAGTGATGATACGAAAGGAATGCCCAATCAGCTGCCCCGTAGCATAGAGGGGGAGGCAGGGGCGTGGCTTCCTTACTGCATTTTGACCCTAATAAATAAAATAGACTATAGATGTAAAACACTCAAAATAACTGAAATGGAAGCATAGAGATTAAGTGACACTATTACTACTACTACTTCTACAATAGCTGCTCCCACCACCACCACCACCCACCACCACCACACCCCACCACCACACCACCCCACCACCACCCATGTGTACCTCTGCACCAAATCTGTGATAAATCTCCGACAGTGAACCTTATGTGTCGTGTGTCACTCCCGCCCCGCCAACCCACATACTCCCCACCCTGTCTCTCATCCTCTCTTGCCACAATAATTTTAACCCCACTGGGATAAGAAGAGGAAAGGAAGGCAATATAGGTCAAGTTTGTAATCTCAGTAGTTGTCAGAGTATAAAGCACATGAAACTTGCCTCGGGACCCTTGCCGCATCTATTTATTAATTTTATAATTATTTTTTCATGCATTGTGATGGCGTGTTGGAGCCGAGGGCTAAAGCAAGGCTGCCACAGGGCTGGAGGAATCAGCTTGTAGTGTGTCTGGTTTTAAGATAAGCCCTTCTGACCACCACACAACTGCCAGACCTGCCCAGATCAGCCTGATTCCCTGTGGTGGGACTTGTGGCTCTGTGATTTGTGAGCTGCTGAGTCGCCTTGCCTCCTCGCTGTGTGTGTGTGTGTGTATATATTGTTTGTGCTTGCACGCACACAGTCAGACCTGCCGGCTTCTGACAATTTTGTGTGTGTGTTTCTGTGTGTATGTGTGCGCATGCATGTATACATTTATATTTTAGGTTGATGTGTGTACTTGAGGTCTTTGGCATGCAGTGTACACCCAGGGTATGCACACCTATGGAGGATACACAGTATGCACACCTATGGAGGAGCACAGTGCCAGGTGTGCTACAAGCCAGTGGTATTTATGAGGTATAGTGTTTAACAGAGCCCAGCGGCGTATCCTACAGGCTAGTTATGTGCTACAGGGTAGGTACTTGTGTTCAGAACTACAAGCTATTTTTTTTTTAAAGCACAGGGTAATGATGGCCACAGGCTGGTGAATTAGTAAATGTTATTGATATGTTATGGGAGGTATGGTGCAAGATGGTAACATTTGCTGCAGGCTGATGACTTGTATCAGGGGCTTACATAAGGGAATAAGAACATCACATGCAGTTAAAGCATAAAGAAAGGAGTGTTCGGCAATTAATGGTGTAACAAAGAAGTGAATTACTCGAAACAGGGTGATTGTGTGCATTCCTGACTGTGTATAAATGTGTGTTGGAGTGTCGGCCAGTGTGCAGCGTAAGGCACCCCTGGCCCCCTCCTGTACCTGGAGAGTACACAGCTGATACTCGGGTGCCGCAGTAAAGAGGCAACAGACACAGAGCAAGACACATCTCTACTTCTGTTAATAAACCAATCATAATAATAATTATATGTAAAAAAGTCACTGCGACATGGTGTTTTATTGCAGCCAAACCTCAAGTGTTGTATTTTGATATAGTATGAGTGTGAAAATGAAGACTATTTGTAAGGGATGATTTAGAACAAGTAGCTACGTGTGTCCGCAGATAGTCATTATAGATACACATGAGGAGGGGACAAGAGAAAGGGATTCTAAAGCTGTTAGTAAAGAAGATACAACATGCTAAGGTATCACAGCCATCTTTGAGGGATTGAACCATGATAGTTGTGAAAATTTTATTACGCAAAAATTATGTTTAACCTGATTCTTACATCCAGAAATCCATGCCTATCTTTTCCGACAAGGTAGCCCAGCCGGCACTAACTATTATAGGGCAGGTGCTACTATAGCGTGCGGTCTACATCAGGGTCTGCAGTCATTACGTACCCTAGTGGGTGGTCTACCAAGATCCCACCTGATCTGACCTGACCTACCTGAGTACCGGGACCCTACTCAACCTTGTAAAATGAAGTCACGAATTTTCCCCTAAAATTCAACCAGAGAACATCAGTCTGACACACAAAACTCTATACAATGCTGTTGAAAAAATTTTTACAGAATGTCATCTTGACAGAAGAAAGCATTCCGTTTATACTGAAACAATCTTCGGGACACACCACCGGGGGTCATAGATCATATGACCCCTGCACACCACAAGAAGCAAGCCTTGTCATCAATGTGGTTGGGGAAATTACCCACCAACCCTCTCGATTGGTGGGGTGGTAGTTTGTCCCCCCTTGTGATGGGGGAGGTGTTGCTCGCTCACCTTAGGGGAGAGTGGGAAGGGAAATGTATACAGTCCCGGATTTAGATGTCGCGGGTCCCTGGGCACGGGCTAGGCGGGGCTCCTAACGTTATTGCGAGCTGCCGCTTACTATAAGACCCGTGGAACCAAGTTTTCCCCCAAAAAAGTGAATAACTACTCCTAAATTTATCGGATTGAGCTGAAATTTGACATGCAAGTAGTGCTGTAAAAATCAATGGGGGTCGTCGCATGAAACTTTTTTGCGTAAAACAACCCCTTAATGAGTAATTAGCGTAAACTACTCCTAATTATTGTCAGATTGAGCTGAAATTTGACATGCAAGTAGTGCTTCAAATAAATGGGGGTCTGTGCAATAACTTTTTGCGTAGAACAACCCTTAATGAGTAATTCACGTAATGAGTTAATTGGCTGGAACGTGGTTCGCTGCCACGTTCCAGCCGCAAGAACTGAGCCAAAAGCAAAGGGGCCAGCTGAGGCTGGACGCCTATACTTGATTTACCCTTTCTTTACTTATCTGTGGCGGGGATACTTACATACTTGACATGGACTGGGAAAGGACTCAGTAGACAGGTAAATTTTTGTGCGGAGTCATTAACGAGCTTTAAAAGATTATTTCAGATAAAGCTAGATAAATTTTATGGATGAGGATGAAAGTGGGGTGTAGGGAGTGTTTTTTAATTAAGCTACCTCCTAAACTCTGTACTTCCTATTTTCTTATGTTCTTATTGGCACGAGCGAATGATCTGCTCTTACCATAAGACCCATTCGCGTAGGGATGGAACCAAGTTTAAGCCAAAAAGTGAATACCCACTAAATTTGTCGGATTGAGCTGAAATTTAACATGCTAGTAGTGCGTCAAAATCAATGGGGTCTGTGCAACAAACTTTTTTGCGTAGAACAAGCCCTTAATGAGTAATTAGCGTAATGAGTTAATTGGATGGAACGTGGCTCGCTGCCACGTTCCAGCCGCAAAACTGAGCCAAAAGCAAAAGGGGGCCCAAGGGTGGACGCCTATACTTGATGTTTTTTACTTAAGGCCGGTTCCCACTAGCCCGCTTGTACGGCCGCCGTCCCAAAAACAATGAACAACATGACGTCCCCAATGACGTCACAAAAAGTCACCGCACCGCCGTACCGCTGTACTGTACGGCTGCCGTACAAAGTTAAAAACAATCTCTCTCCCGCTCGGCGGTGTCTGCTCGAGCGGAGGTGCAAACTGTGCCCAGTTACCACAAAAACCACTCAAACGGTGATGATGGTGACGTCATTGTTGTTGATGGCGGCCGTACAAGCGGGATGGTGGGAACTGGGCTTAAGTGGCCCGATTCAGTGGCGCGTTGTGGCGTCCCATATCTTCCCTTGTTTTGATCAGTGTGTTTTCACGCGTTTGTGGCGGGGAGACATATTCCCCGCCACTATAGCCGAGCACCGAGGGCCGCGCAACCTTTCCACATAAAGGCGGCGTCACACACACTTTTCCGTCTATTCTTTTCAGCAACTTTCTAAAAAACTAACAATTTTTTGACTGCAAGCCGTCACACACACAATCGTTTTGCCTGCACTGCCAGTCAGCTGTTCCTGCGACTGTAAATAAACAGGGCTCCGACGCCAGGGCAGGCTAGAGTCCTTAGGGCAGGCTATCACTGGTATACACTTAATTATGTGTATTATCAATCGTAAACGCGCCAAAAAAGTTAAAAATACATACACATATATACAAAAAAACAGTAATAGATGAGCGGGCATCAGCCCCCCGCTGGAGCCGCAGCACAGTCAGGTCACAGGTGTGGGGGGGCGTGAGGTCACTCCCGCTCCCTTATTTATGAGAAATCTTCTGAACTACGTGTCCACAGCATTTCGTCTATAATTACCAAGTTGAAATCCCTTGAAGAGTGAGAAACGATTTTTGAGTGTGTCTTGAAAAATATACACAACAATCGAGTCATGCGAGAGACTATTGCCTGTTTTATAAAACTGGCTTTTTAAATGTATCTACATGTGCAATAGTCACTTGAATATTTTTCATATTTTCAAATGTATTGAATGTATATTTTGCAAAAAATTTTCCCGATTTATCGAATGTCTTTAAGTTCACTATGGGTTTTGATTTGGACTATGAAAGTTGTCCCTTTAACTTTCCATATGAAGACGATTTACGATCGTCTGCCCCAGACTGGGCTGATTCAAACGGACTAACTAGTCAGAGCGAGAAAAAACCAACGGAGATCGTCTAACTAGACGGAAAAAGTGCTAGTGTGACGCCGCCTTAAGCCGCGGGACACTTTCAGTGGCAAGGTTTTGTGTTCTGTAATATGTACGAGGTATGTGTACTATAAAATGTATGTTTTTTTAAATTTATGAGAGTCACACATTTCCTCCTCACTCTCTCTCTCTCTCTCTCTCTCTCTCTCTCTCTCTCTCTCTCTCCCCCCCCGCAAGGATCTATGAATATATTTTTGTCACATTCTCACTCATTGTTCCTCGTCTTTATATTCTCACCGCCACTCTTCATTGCACGGAATTAATCTGCCTATAACAATACTCATATACCTTTTTATTTACGCGGCGGTAATAAGAACAACGTAAGAGAGAGACAAATGAACTTCAATTTGGCTGCAGCTTATGACTCTAATCCTCCCAAACAAAGCTTAAAGGACCTAAAACCTGTTCGAATTAAGACCGAAACCCTCGAAGCACTTATAGCAGTCTTGAATAGTGTGTTCAAGTCAATACGGGCAACCATATCATGCCTGGTGCTTATCTATAGCGCTATTTGGTCAATATGTCGACTATAATGCAGTACCGAAGCATCTTTTTCCGTAGTATTACAATTTATAAGCAAGGTTGTTTTTTAATAGTATCCGAGAAAGCTTCGAAAATGATCCGAGCAGTGGTGGATCTTGGTGTGGGACGCCCGGGGCCAATCAGCTGTGAGGGATAAGTCACGTGATGCAGCCAGCCACCCGGACACTGCGCGCGCCTCTCCCAGCCTCCCTGCCTGCCTGGCGAGGGAAGGGAGGGAGACGGGACAAGCGGGGACATGGGGACGTATTTTAGTTGATTTATACAAAGTGCGGCTCCGTTAACAAGTCCTTCGAGTGTATAAGTGTGTGTGTTCGTGTGGCAGAGCTGTCTTCCTACAAAACGGTGAGTGTTGTGATTTGATTATGTGTTGTTAAGGTTTTTTGTGTATTTCACCTTTTCACCGTACGGTCACTCACTCACGGGGCGACAGTGGCACGACTCAGTCGCCCGTTGTGGCTTCCCATATCTTTCCCTTGTTTTGATCGGTGTTAACATAAGAACATAAGGATATAAGGAAGCTACAAGAGGCCGCGAGACCTACACGTGGTAGTTCCTGTGTTGCGTTTGTGGCGGGGAGACGATGATCTCCGCCACTATAGTCGAGCAACCGAGTGGCGCGGTGCCTTGCCACATAAGGCACGACACAGTTGCTCATTGTGGCGTCCCATACATTCATTTCCCTTGTTTTAATCAGTGTGTTTTTCATTCTCTGTTCTCATTCTCTTTTCAAATTCTCTGTTGTTTACGCTGTTTCGTGTATACCACCGGACATTACTAGAGTGCCTTTATGTTATGTTATTTATGAATCTGGCTCAATATGAACAGGTATGAGACACTTTAATTCAGGTCAGGTATGTAGCAAGTGAATGGGCCAGCAGACTGGTTAACTCCTGCCGCACGGCGGCGCGTTGATCGCACGCGCACCACGTACAGAGCACCCTAGAGTGAGGTATCTTGTTGTAGAGGGTCTTTGATTACACTAAAGTCGCCACGGTGCACTAATGTCGCCATGCGCCATATATTACGAATTATAACATCACTATACTGATTTGTATGTGCCACTTAAGGTGATACACATTAGTTTATATCATGACTGTATAAGGCCTCTTCCATTTGTGCCCAAGCTGCATGAACCAGTTCTTTCAGTTCAGGGTTGGGTTCTGGGTTCAGGGTTGGGTTCGCGTGTCACAAATGGAACGCAAAAACCCCGTTTTTTGTTTACAAACATACTCAGCTGGCGAGGCAATTTGAGAGAGAGAGAGAGAGAGAGAGGAGAGAGAGAGAGAGAGAGAGAGAGAGAGAGAGGAGAGAGAGAGAGAGAAGGAGAGAGAGAGAGAGAGAGAGCGAGAGAGAGAGAGAGAGTAACGAGAGAGAGAGAGAGAGAGAGAGAGAGAGGAGAGAGAGAGAGAGAGAGAGAGAAGAGAGAGAGAGGAAGAGGATAACGAGAGAGAGATAAACGGAGAGAGAGAGAGAGAGAGAGAGAGAGAGAGAGAAGAGAGAGAGAGAGAGAGAAGAGAGAGAGAGAGGAGAGAGAGAGAGAGAGAGAGAGAGAGCGAGAAGAGAAACGAGAGAGAGAAAGATATATCAAGAGAGAGAGAGAGAGATATATCGAGAGAGAGAGATAACGAGAGAGAGATAACGAGAGAGAGATAACGAGAGAGAGAGATAACGAGAGAGAGAGTTAACGAGAGAGATAACAAGAGAGAGAGATAGATAGCGAGAGAGATAACGAGAGATAACGAGAGAGAGATAACGAGAGAGAGAGAGATGACGAGAGAGAGAGATGACGAGAGAGAGAGATAACGAGAGATATAACTCAGCTAGCTGCATGTGAAGGGATCATATTAAGTTTAAGATCGCGGGAACGCATGGCTCCACCAGCCATGTATGCCTCTTTTATGCCGTCTGACATCCTCTCCGACTCCTGCATGCGGCAAACCCTTCACGATAAGAGAAATAGGGCCCAAGGCGACCATTGTTTGTTATGAACTGAAAATTCTACCCAAGCTACCCACCTCTCAATGTGAGTAGAGAAAGTTCACGGGTTTTGCTGAGTCACTACGCGCTTTGCCTCGGACCCAGGTTTTCGTGCGCAAATGGAACGCCTGAACTCTTGGGTTCCGTGAACTGGTTCTTGAAATGTCGCAAATGGAAGAGGCCTATAATCTACCCTGTTTCAGTGTTGCTTTATGCTTTGTATCTGCGAGTATTACCTGTTTCAAATTTTTGTTTCAACAAAACTGTTTTGTTTCAACAAAAACTGTTTTTGTTTCCAAACTGTTTTTTCAAAACTCTTTTTTTTATTCTCTCGCGCGACGACAGACAGCAGCACGTTTCGGGCGGGGGGACATAAACCTAGCTGGCGACCTTAGTGTAGCCGTTACAAAGGTCGCCACTCTGGTGATATTTTGGTAATTTGCTCATTTATAGCCATAATATTACACAGATGAAGACACAAAATGACACAGACTCTCCAGATAGCCCCTTTTAACTTTCCTGAAATCATGGATGTAGAAATGTGGGTATGAACGCAACCACACGTCTGTACAATCAAAAAGAAACATATTGCCCTGGCGATTTATATATATATATATATATATATATATATATAATATATATATATATAAATTATATATATATATATATATAGTGTTACCTACGGCAGGGCCCGGGGCCGCCTATGATCTTACTATAATCACGTAAGCTACCATGCCTACTAATTACGTGTTTCATAATGTCATGCAGTAGGATTATAAAAAATTAAAATTAGAACAAGAATCCAAGCCAGACGTGAACATATTTGCACTGTTCCAAATTAGCTATTCCTACTTTCTATGACTGAAAAACGAATGCGTCGAGATAACATCACTGTACATGTAGTGATGTAAACATGCATAGCCTATAATTATATAATCCAAGCTCCCCTATTTTGTCGGTAGTGTTTTTTTTCCTTAGCCTAGTTATTTATGTGACAGTATACGATAGTCCCACAGACCACTATGTCTCTGGACTGTTTACGCGCCAGTGTTTTGAAATTGCCGTGCTGCATACCGGCCCCAGCGGGGAGCGTCAGTTTCCTTAGAACGCTCGGTGAGGGAAACTGCACTACCACAATCGTCTCCGTAAGTGTTTTTGTATTTGTTATTACTCCGTGCACGTTTTTATTAGTGACATAAAAAGTTGCTACCCATTCAAGCCTTTGTGTCAAAATCAATTGGTTACGTGCCGGTTACCTGGCACGTTCGGTCTTAAACATTCACATGTGTGGGTCCTACTATGACCTCCTCGTGAACAAGGAGACTTCACGTGAACATGCCGAGGTGAACGTACAAGTGGGTGACGACGGGGATGTGGAGTTACGCGGGCAGGATGTGGTCGTCGCCGTGAAATTATTCACAGGTTTCTTGAGTCGCGGGAGGCTGGTGAGTCCCTCCCAGTTCACTGTCTCTCTCACCAAGGACGTGTGCTACATATACAGGTGGCTTGGGAAGGAGAAGGCGACGAGGTATGCACTGTTCGGCTGCAGCAAGCCCAAGGCGACCTTCCAAAAGGTCATTGTCACCCTTGGGGAGGAAGACGACCAGCTGGCCACATTGCGCTGTGCCAACAACCACAGTTTTCTCAAGAAGGTGTACTTCTCAATGGCAGGTGCCCTGTTCAATGCCTTCACATCTAATTACAGCAAAGAAAAGAACAGTGAAGTGCATGCCAAGCGTAAAAATAGTGCAAGTGTGTCTCGCAACCAGGGGCCAGATCCAGCAAACACATACGCCCCCAGCAAACACAAAGACGGAGGGCCTCCGGAGGCCCTCCGTATGTCTTATCGGCGGCCCGACGGAAGTGTATGACGTAGGGCCGCTGGTAATTTGCTCAGAGGCTCACCGGCGGCCCGCCGTAGGGCATATGACCATTTGCCGCTGTTATATTAACTGATTGAGGAATATTTACGGTTATACTTTCTAAGTATATTGCAGATATAGTAATGTTTTAAGGGGTGTTGCACAACCCATTAGCCGATTAATAGACTAATGGGCTGTTCAACACTTATAAAAACATTACTATATAATGCAATATGCTTAGAACATTTAACCAGAAATATTCCTGTGTCATTATCCAGTAATACGATGAAAAGGAGATTGCTAGGATCATAATTGCTACGGACATTGTTTATTTCATAAGTACAAAAACATTTTCGTTATTGAGTTTACATGCTGGTGTACGTGGAACACTGAACGGCGTGAACAGCCATGTAGAAGGATATAGGTTGCGACGAACAACATAACAACATCCACCCATCGTGCGTTTTCCAAGTAACTGATTATTTTAGGTCCCCTTAGAGCTAGTGCACTAAGCTATAGGATAGGAAAGATCGCCACCCAGGGCAAACCCTGGGTATACAGGCAACCAATACCGACATCTGGTTAGGTAACCAGGCTACACATAGAACTGAAAGAAAAAGAAACATACGTCTGGCAACGCCGTGCCAATCCTGACGAGGCCGGCTGCCGCCAGCCGGCTCGGAGCCATCATTCTTATTTTTGCCTTCATAGCGTCAACACCTGCTGCGTCTCCTGTAACACGTGTTGTTTCTATTCAGGCCATATGGTAAGCACCTGCTGTTTTTTCGTGTTTACGTGGGTGTGTGTGAAGTTTTTACCCATTCATGCTTCGTAATCCTTCTGTAGGGTTTACGGGCATGAGTGTAGTTTATTCTTCATCCCTGGCCGGGGCCAGCTGTGTCTTAAATATATTTTATTCGGCTGGTGTCTGTTGTCTGTGGGTTATAGCTACGCCCCAGGGTTTCCCGCCAGGGCTTTCACCCTTTCTCCCCTGGGGCATTATATTCCCGCCAGGCGTCCCTGGCCTAGCCCTGGTCTGCCACGTGTAAGCTGAGATGGGCGGATGGTTACGTAGTTCTCCCAGCCACGCCCCCCCCCACGCCGGACCTCCCAAGGGCTGGTGCGGGGGTTTGGTGGTACCTGGTCTGCCACGTGTAAGCTGAGATGGGCGGATGGTTACGTAGTTCTCCCAGCCACGCCCCCCCCCCGCCCGGACCCTCCCAAGGGCCGGTGCGGGGGGTTTGGTGGTACCTGGTCTGCCACGTGTAAGCTGAGATGGGCGGATGGTTACGTAGTTCTCCCAGCCACGCCCCCCCCCCCCCGCCCGGACCCTCCCAAGGGCTGGTGCAGGGGGTTTGGTAGTCCCTGGTCTGCCACGCCCCTGGCCTTCCACGTGTGCGCTGAGATGGGCGGATGGTTACGTCGCTCTTGCTGGTGCCCAACCTTCCCCGCTCCCCCGCCCGGACCCTCCCATGGGCCGGGTAGGGGTGTTGAGCGGTCCCTGGCTGCCACGTCGACCCCCCCCCCTCCCCCTCCCATCCACTTACCTGGGGGTCGGGGCAGTGCGTGTGGCGATGCAGGTGGGGGTTTGGGGGCGTTTCGTGTTGCGTCTAGTCCCTTTCCCTCTCACTGTTTTACCCTTCTTTTCCAGCGGATCAATTGTGAGGCCCAGGGCTGCTCGGTGTCTTTTAGGTCCCGAGGCCACAATTTCTGCTCCTCGCACGCCCCGTGCCTTCTGTCGGACCTTTTTCGTCCCGCCGATTGCCCGGTATGCTGTGGATGGCTGCGGCTCATCCTCCCGGAGGGGGGTGTGCCCTGCTTTACCGGCGAGGCCTATGCTGACCTCAAGGAGTGGTGGTCGAAGGCTTTGAAGTCTCGCCAACGCAGCCACTTCCGTCTGTCCTGGGCGGACCGGTCTCTGGGTTCTCGGCTGGGCCTCGCCAAGTCGTCCATCTCCTCCTCGTCTCGCACCTCCCGACCCCCTGCCTCTGCTTCCATGAGCTCGGCGTCGATCGTGCTGACGGTGGAGCAAGATTTGGCGGTCTCCTCAGTCCCTCACCATGACCGCGACTCCCAGGTCGAGGACTTGCCGGGTGGGTCTGTGGCTCCTACGGCTGGTCAGGCGTCTCCTGGGCCTTCCCCACCCTCACCTCCTGTGCCTCCGGGGTTGTCGGCTTGGATAACTTCAGTGAACTCCTTCATGGCAAGAATGGAGGGCCACTTAACTTCTGGGTCCCATTCTCCGACACCGAGGCGTCGCAGGTCCCCATCGCCTGCTTCCCTCTCACCGGTGCCTCCTTCTGAGTCTGTGGTAGTCGAGGATGACTACCTGGTGTGCCTCCGACGGGGAAGAGGATGCTGCCCTACCCTGCCCAAGCGACGACGGTTCGGGACTTCCGCCCCCTGGCTTCCTGTCCGCCGGGCCCTTCCTCCGCCTTTTCTTCTGAGGTGCCTTCTAGGTGCACTTCCCCTCGTCCCGCTGCGGAGGATGCCTTGGGACTCCCTCCTTCTTCCTCCGTCCTGTTTACCTGGGCACCGATGCCACCGTCGATTGCTTGTGAGACGGTTGACGGGCGGCTTGTTGCCATCGGTCGTCTGGAGGACGGCTCCTGGGGCCCAGTTCCGGACTTGGAGGTGCGTCGCTCCCGGGAGGACGGGGGACAGGAGTCCTACCTCTACCGCCGGATTCCTTTCTCTCGCCTGAACGCTCCCTCGAAGCAGCCTGCGGTTTCTTCGGCGGCCGCTTTGGATGCTCTGGCCTCCTTACTGGCTGAGCCTAGTTTGGTCAGGGATGGCTTCCCGTGCGTGGAGGGAAGCCAGGATGCCAGGTGGCTTTCTCTCGGGGGCCAAGAACGGTTGCCCTGGATGAAGGCCGGCCTGGACCCTGCCGAAGTGTGGAGAGCGGGTACCACCAGTGTGAACCGGGGTCCTTCTCCGTCCTGGGCCCCGATCCCGGTTCTCCCGGCCTCTGGTGGCTTTCCACGTGTGATGGCTGATTTCCTCCGGGTGTCCCGGCTTTCTGCCAAGGACCTCCCGTGGCGGGCGCAACCGGTGAAGGAGGAGCTTTTTCGCCGGGACTTTCAGGAGCGGCAACACGCCTCCCTGTTGACCTCTTCTGTTGCCTTCTTCAGTCAGCTGGCGGAGTGGCTCTCCTCCCTCGCCGTGGATCACTCTTAACCTCTCCCCGGCCTCCCGGTCGGATGTCTGTCGGGCTTTGTCGACCGCCTGTGATGCGTTCGGAGGGGCAGTCCAGGAGTGCTCACCCCCGTGTGGATGGCCCCCAGGATCCTCGTCGTCCCGGTCGGGGTGGGCCTTCAGGGTTCAGGGGCTCTGGGTCTCGGGCCTTTCGCTCGGGGCCCGCTACTGTCCACAAGCCTTCCTCCAAGGGTCGCTCTCGCTTCTGAGCCTCCCTTCCAGGGCCTCCTGTCCGGATTTCGGGCAGCCTGGCCGCAGAGAGGTTGGGCCGCCAGGGTGGTCCGAAACGTTTCGGTCTTTCTTGGCCCTGGATTGCCCTACCGCCCCTTCGGCGACCTCCTTCTTGGACGCCGGTCTCCACAGTGCTCGCCGCCCACGTGTCGGACATGCACTCGTCCGGGGTAGTGGAGAAGGCGCGGGGAAAGGTCTTCCTTAACCGCATTTTCATCGTACCGAAGAAGGACTCTTCGAAGGGGCGGCTTATCTTGGACCTCAGCCGCCTAAACAGATTTGTGCGCAACCACCGGTTCCGTATGCTGACCTTGGCCCAGGTCCGCCTTCGGCTGAGGCAAGGGGACTGGATGGCGTCCCTCGATCTCAAGGACGCCTACTGGCATGTCCCCATTCATCCTCGGTTCCGGCGCTTCCTGGCCTTCCAGGTGGGATCGGACACGTGGCAGTTCACCAGACTGCCCTTCAGCCTCTCCATCGCTCCGAAGGTTTTTACGCGGCTCACCAAGGTGGTGGCTCAGCGGATGGTGTCTGCAGGGGTCAATTGCCTCATGTATTTGGACGATTGGCTGGTGTCCGCCCCGTCTCAGGAGGAAGCGGTTCGCATGCTGGACCGAGCTTTGGCGGTGGCGGGGGAGATGGGGTTCCTAGTCAACAAGGGAAAGTCCGTCCTTACCCCCCTTCCCCGCATTACTTGGCTGGGCATGCAATGGGACTCCCGTTCAGCTGCGGTCCGCATCTCGGGGAAAATGCGGCCAAGCTCATCAACGCCTCTTCCGGGCCTCGGTGTCCCGTTTTTTGTCAAGGAGGCATTGGGAGTCCCTTCCGGCTCGCTCAACTTCGCCGCAGAAGTCACTCCCCTAGGCCGCCTTCGTCTCCGTCGCCTTGTCCGGGTGGTGAACACAGCCGTTCCAGTGCGGCCCCGCGACTTGCTCCGGCCCGTCCCCCCCCCTCCCCTGGCCCTCACATTACTGGACGAGTGGTTGGTGGAGGGCGGTTTCTCCGCGTGGACGGGGTGGCTGCCTCCGCCCCTACGGTCTTCGTGATGTCGGATGCGTCGGACGTCGGGTGGGGCTACCAATCCTCCGACGAGCCGGCAGGGTTTCGGCGGGTGGTCCGGGGTGGAGCGCAGACTCCACATCAACGTCAAGGAGCTGCTGGTCCCTCTTCTCTTCCTCCGATCGAACCCGATCCCAGAAGGGACGGCTCTCTGCTCGAGAGATGGACAACATGGTCGCGGTCCACTGTCTCGCCCGCCAAGGGACATCCAGATCCGCCCTTCTGTTGTCCCTTTCGGAGCAGATCTTCGGCCTGGCGGCCCGTTTTCCACCTTCATCTGTCTGCCAGGTTCCTGCCGGGAGTGGAGAATGTGTGGGCCGACGCCCTGTCTCGCTGTCCGGGGCTCGTCGGTGGAGTGGCAGCTTCACCCGGAGCGCTTTGCGGCTCTCTGTCGGCGGTGGGGCACTCCGGAGGTGGACCTCTTCGCGTCCCGCCGCTCTGCCCAACTACAGGCCTTTTTGACGAGGGGGGACCGGACAGCTGCGGGAGGCCCCGGACGCCCTCACGGAAGACTGGAACAGGTGGCGCCATGTTTACCTGTTTCCGCCTCCCTGCACCAGTGTCCTCCTGAAGGTATGCAACAAACTGCGTTCCTACCAGGGGCAAGGTGACCATGGTGGCTCCTCTCTGGCCGGCGAACCGTGGTTCTCCGAACTGAAGGCCTGGTGTCCCTCCCCGGTTCCTCTAGGGGCCCTCGCTTTGGTTGGAGGAGCTCCCGGCCAGGCTTCTTTCCACCTTGAAGCTACACGCCTGGAGTTTCTCCGTACCTCTCTCCGTCGGACGGGTCTCGGACGCGGTAGCGGAGGACATGTTGGCGGCTCTCGCCCCGTCCTCTACGAGACAGTATCAGTCTCACTGGAAGGCCTTTCAGTCGTTCCTCAAACTCAAGGGCCTCCCGACGTCTCTGAATCGGTCGTCCTGGATTTCCTCTCCTTCCTGGCCCACGACCGTGGGAGGTCCCTCCCTACTCTCTCCACTCACCTTGCGACCCTGGCCTGACCCCCTCAAATACGGTTGGGGTTTTGGTCCTGGACCGGCGTTCTGTGACCCTGTTGAAGAGGGTGTTTGTTTCCACCAAAACCCCCCTCCCCGTCGTCCTGGTCCCTTCTGGTCCCTGGAGAGGGTTCTCCGGTTCCTGCAGGGCGACCAGTTTGGGTCGGACGGCTGCCGGACCTCGCCTCCTTCAGAAGGCCTTGTTCCTGGTGGCCCTGGCTACGGGGTTTCGGGCTTCTCAGCTGAGGGCGCTGACCCGTTTCCCCCAGTGGATGACCTTCTCGCGGGACGGCTCCGCTGTCTTCCTCTCCCTCTCGCCCAAGGTGCTGGGTAAGAACGAGCGGCAGGACCACCGTCTCCAACCGGTCGTTGTTCCGGCTTGGTCTGCTAGGGACGCCGCACACCCCTTGTGCCCGGTTTCGGCGCTCCCGTGTTACCTGGATGCTTCCGAGCCCTGGGCGTGTGACCTGCAGTTCCTGTTCCGCGATCCTGTCACTGGTCGTCCCCTCCGCCACCAGGGGGATGCCGGACCGGCTCCGGGCGTCATCGAGTCGGCGGATCCGGGTCACGCCCCTCGCGCCCATGACGTCCGGGGTGTTGCTGCGTCTCTGGCCTTCCTCCGCACCCATTCCTTGGAGAGGGTACGGGAAGGGGGACAGTGGAGTACGGCCTCGTGCTTCGTGGCTCGTTACCTGTCCCACTCCGTCGTGGACTTCCCCTGTGTTGCCCTGGGACTCCCTCCGTCCGGAGGGGCTGGGGTGGTGACGCCGAGGGCCTCCCATTGACGTCTCCGCTTGATTCGGCGTGAGTATACTAGTGGTATCGTTTTGTTCTTGTGCAGTGCTCTTTTGCCTCCCCGCGGGGTCGGGGGCTTCTTGCCCCGTCTCCAAGTGGCAGGTAGCTTAGTGCACTAGCTCTAAGGGGACCTAAAAATGACGGCTTTGAAGTATGAAAAGCCTATTTTTGGGTCCCTGACAGAGCTAGTGCCGGCCTTCGGTCCTCCCACCCCTTCCTTCCCCCGCCAAGTTTTCAGCCCCTCTCTCCCCGGGGATGATCTATTGGGATGGTTATGATGGCTCCGAGCCGGCTGGCGGCAGCCGGCCTCGGTCAGGATTGGCACGCGTTGCCAGACTATGTTTCTTTTTCTTTCAGTTCTATTGTAGCCTGGTTACCTAACCAGATGTCGGTATTGGTTGCCTGTATACCCAGGGTTTTGCCCTGGGTTGGCGATCTTTCCTATCCTATAGCTTAGTGCACTAGCTCTGTACAGGGACCAAAAATAGGCTTTTCATACTTCAAAGCCGTCATTTTCACTCAGACACAGCGCCAGGCGCCGTCAAGGAATTCCTAAAAAAACGTGTCGTACTGCAATTATTTATATTATTCAGTCTATTCGAATAATGAAGGAGCGAAAACATGTTATAACTAAGTTCTCATTATGTAGCGATGGTTAAGGGTGACAATGTTAGGCCTTTTGTGAGGTTTTTAACCCTTTGTATGGCTATTCGTAACGTTCTGGCAGTTTAGTGCATTGATAGCTGGAAAAGATTTCACATAAAATTATATTCTAAAATTCATGATATTATTCATATGTTAACTACCATATTCTACAAATTCCATATTAGGTGTACCGGGGGGGGGGGGGAAAGTATTGATGTGATGAGTTAATATGTTTGGAAGTTATTGAAATAAGGAAAAAACATGACCTTTGTGTTATTTCCGTAATAATCTTCGCCGCGGTTTAATCAAGTGTTATTTTATATGATACTAGCTACCACACAGGAAAACTTGATAAACCTTTTCCATGTAAACTCCGTCCTATGTACGTATCTCATCTTTATTCTATGTATCTCTGGGTGTTCCTGATTAAACTGGAAATATTTGAAATAAACTGAATAGGATAATTTCTATTAAACTATGTATAAAAACTTTTATAACAATTTTAATAGATTGACAAGCCTAATAATAGGATGGTACCGATATTGGAGATACTATTGGGCTTTTTTTAAAATTTTTTTGTTTTTTTTTTTACTTTGGGGAAAGGTTTAAAAAAAAGATAATAATATGAAATAATATTTCACTTACAAATACGACCGCGGCCCAGCGGGCCTCCGTGAGATGACGTCAAGTTGCCGCTGCCTTGTCACTACTGATGTAATACTACATCAAGATAATCATATAAACTGTTGTTTCAAAATGTTCCACATAAAAATATTCAATTCTTGAAATTCTGTACATAATTTTCAACATAGTAAATTATCCCGTCTAAAAATTACACCAGCGGGCCTTCGGAGGGCTGGACGGAGGTAAATTGCCGCCGGCGTGCCGCCGTTCGCCGCCACGGCTACGTCGGCCCGACGGTTGATGGTTCGCTGGGAGACGTTGCAGGTTGGTTATAATCTTTGATCAGCCGTGATCACCTGTTTCCATATCATTGCAGAGGTTCTCAAACTTTTGTCCTGCGACCCCTCCAAATATTTTCGAAAAACTCATGCCGCTTCCAATCACCATAGCCTTTCGACAATATAAAATTATTGCTTCTCTCTCCTCTCTCTCTCCTATCTCTCTCTCTCTCTCTCTCATAAACACACTTACACAAAATTATAGCCTAGTGCTATGTATCATAACAGTAAGGCCATATCCGGTTAAATTAAAATACATGAATAAAACCATAATCAGTGCCATATATACCTATATTCTACCTTTCACGCATCGAAAAATATGCCAGCTTAGCAAAAAGAAACTTTAAAGGAAAACAAATTTATTACATTATTTTTCAATAAAAAGTTTGCACACTGAGGATATAATACGGGGACCCAAATTAAAAATACATACATTGAACATTCTACATAGCTACATACCGACAGGACATTAAAAATACAAAAACATACACTGTCAAGGCAGTTAATATCGGAATAAATTCCACTATCACATTATGTACGTACATCAATCAATCAATCATTGGGGATACGCCGGAGGGCGCGTCGCCTCGACCACCTACGACGCACTCACGGGGGTCACCACCGCGCGAGTTCCCATGCAGGCTCCTTTCCCAGACCAAGCAGCTCGCGACAAGAAACATCAACGTAGCCCCAACACGAGCCTTGTGGCGCCCCTTGGCCCTCCTCCACGCTGGATTGGCTCTTACAGATACACACACGATGGGAAGGATCGAGTTTCTGGGTAGCGTTGCCAACATGCCCATATAGCCGAAGTTGGCGCTGACTGGACTATGCATGTAATAGGCCTCGATTCAGTCTCACGGTGCAATCGCTGATTGGAAAGTAATCACCAGCGATACCCATGATTTCGCGAAGGCAACTTATTACCAAAGGCATTTTGATTCGTTCCTTAAGTCACTTATTTAGTGTCATGTCTTCACAACCATAGGTAAGACAGGGATCACAAGCGACTTGAAGATCCGATCTTTGTCTACTGCACAGGTACCGATAAACGCCAAATACGCCCGTTGAGCGAGTCATAACACCGTGGGCTATGCATCCGACAGGTGGGGTGATGGGTAATGGGTGTGGCGTATGGGTGAGTGAATGGGTGATGGGTGAGGGAATAAGGTGGGGGGTGAGGGTAATGGTGAGGAATGGGTGTTTGGTGATGGGTAATGGGTGAGTGAATGGGTGGGGGTTTGATGGGTAATGGGTGAGTGAATGGGTGGGGGTGGAGGGTAAGGCGTTAATACATACATTTCTACATCCATGATTTCAGGGGAAAGTTAGAAGGGCGATCTGGAGAGTCTGTGTTGGGTGGGCCGAAGGCCCACCAAACACACTCTCCAGAAAGCTGTGTTGGTGGGCCGAAGGCCACAAAAACACAGGGGTGGGCCTTCGGCACACCAATAGCCCTCCGCAGGAGCTAGCCAAAAAGTCCGCCCGGAGGGGCGGCTTTGCGGCTAGGGGAAAAATAAGGAAAACTATGGCTAATGACTATGGAGGACAATAAGATGCCAGAATTATTAGTATACTTCTAAAAAACAGATAAGGAATCATGGCAGCATATATACTAATACCGCAATAATAGGAGACTAAATATAACCCATACTGCATAATAAACACATTGAGTAGCTGGCATTAGAAAACAGAAAGGAGTTGTCAAGTAAAACAGCTATATTGGAGAGATTGTGATTGGGAGATTGGGAGATGAGAGGTAATCAGGAGTAATGGTGAAATAGGAGCTAAAATAGAAGAAGTGAGACTGGACACTCAGGCACTGTTTTGCGTACACTTGTTGCCTATTCTTAGGTTTTTGGAAGCTTGGTGACTTTTTCAGTGAGTTACAGTAATGCAACACCTTCGTTGCAATCGTTAAGTGTGGGAGAACGGGGAGCAAATACCCGGGAATACCTTTATTATCGCCTATCGAAAGATACCAACATAGGAAACGCAAGATGCCATTGTCCATGGGACAGAAGACGAGATGCTGCCTACCAGGACTGCCTTCCAAACGTTTGACCCCTGGACGCTGGGAGACCACTTCATGACAGGTAATACATTATCATTTTAGTCCATAATAACCATTATTTATATACATTTTTGGCTTAGAGCAATGAGAAACAGCAGTGATTTGTAGGTTATGTCGCTGTGCCCATGTGGTTCATGCTTTCCAATTCCGTGTCAGTTTCTGATTATATATCGAAAATAATAGAGAAAAGATGAAATAGAAATAATGAGATGAAATGGCCGACAGAAACATAGTAACAGCTTGCAAGGGCATAAGGTAATACACGGCAATAAGAAACAAAAAACGACACAGGAACAGAAAAAAAATAATAAGAGCTACGATCAGAAAAATATATATGAATAAAAAAACACAAAACTCGCACCTACGTAGCAACAGTGACGGGAATCGAATTCTTAACTTTAGCACACGGAGGCATTAAAAAGTTATCCCGCACCTAACAATGCACTAAGTCAATGAAGGATTAAAAGCACCTTTTAAATACTTACGAAAACATCATACATCACCGTAAGCCGGCGACTTTCACCCCCTCTTCCCACCCGCTCGTTACCTTCCCTCTTTCCCTCCTTCCCCCCCTCCATCCCTCTAGCCCCCGCAAACACCTCCACTGCCTTCACTCCGTCTCTCAGTCAGTCATCCCAAAATCACCTCTTTCTCTCCCTTCCCCTCTTCCCTCCTTCCTTACTCCATCCCTCCACAACATCACCCCCTCCCCCATGCTCCCTCCTCCCCGCTTCCCCTTCCCTTCCCTCCCCCGGTGATGGCAGCTCCCCCGCTATTATGTTCCCCCTAATACCCCCACCCACTTCCCTCCCCAGTGACGCCGCCGCCGCCTTCTGCCTGCCACACAACACCCCCCTCCCCCCTCTCCAACAGTTGTTACGGCCTGTTGCCTGCACATATAAGAACATAAAAAAAAAATATGATGACAAAATCAATAAGAAGTTACCTTGTCAGAAGTGTCTCCAGCGTCAGGGTCAACGTTTGGTCGGTGGCAGTCCTTGATAGGCAGGAATCACGTCTTTCCGTCATGGACATCTGCGTTCCTATGTGGTATCTTGGTAGCGATAATAAAGGTATCCAAGTATTCCCGGGATTTTTCTTACACGTTTCCCAAACCTGACGACGCAACAAAGGGGACATTAGTACTCACTGAAAAAGTCACCAAATGCTTCACAAATTAAGCCAAGTGTACCAAAACAGTGTCTGAGTCAGATAAAAGAGTCTGTCTCTTTACCTTGGTCTGGAGTGTCGTCTCGCTCGGAGTCGTCCTCCCAGGACCTCCCACAATGCACCGCCCCCCGAGCCCAGCTGGGAGGAGGAGGATCAAGCTGGTGCAAGCAGGGTGGATAAACGTTAGCACTCAGGTGATGATGCATATTTCCTTATAATAATTAATAACTGTATTTTCATCACTTCACACCCAATATATTTAACTTGAACGTATCTTATCCTTGAAGACCTCCAGACTCCCACACAGCACCGACGCGCCAAGATGGGAGGAGGAAGGTACAGCGGACAAGGTCAGGCTGTGGTGGCGTCCTCTCCCCCGCGCTTAAGGTAATTATGATTTTTTCCCCATAATAACTGATTCCAGACCTTAATGAATATATCATCCCATTAAGATAAAGGTGTTGTTGTAGCATTTAACGTAACTCTAAACCATGACACTGGAAATAGCAAGTGCACGATGAGATTATGAAGCATTTTACCAGACCGCTGTGTATTAACCACCATTACTCTGCTACCTCAAACGTTTCATCTTATATCGCCATGTAGCTCCTTCAATACCAGCTTCTTTACCTCTTTATTCTTATCTCACTTACAGATTCCTTTCCTATTCATTATTGTATCTTATTTCAACTTCTCTTCCTATTTTAGCTCATATTATCACCATTACTCTTCCTCTTCATCTCCCAATCTCCGAATCACAATCTCTCCAATCTCAGCTGTTTTACTTGACAATTCTTTCTCTTTCTATGCCAGCTACTCAAATTGTGTTTATTATGCAAGTATGGGTTATTATTAGTTTCATATTATTGCGGTATTAGTATATCTGCTGCCCATGATGCCTTATCCTGTTTTAGAAGATAATACTAATAATTCATGCATCTTATGTCATTACATATCGTTAGAATATTAGTTCCTTATTTTCCATGGGTTTCTGTAGTAATTCTTAGCTTAGCTGGTTATTATTAGCCAATTTCTAGATGGTATTAGTAATTATTGATGCCTTGTCCTGTTTAAGAAGTAATACATACTATTTCTGCATTTATAGTCACTTACATCTGTATTCGTTCTCGCATATTTAACCGTTTTCTATGTAGTGAGTCAAAATGAACCCATCTACACCGTTGTCACCATTATGTAGTTGCCCAACTTGGGAGTGTAACTCTACAGTCCTGGTTACTCCGCTTGCCACCACCCACATTAAGTGGGAAAAATATATAAATGAATATAAAAATAAAAGAATTTAAAGCACAATATGTAAGTACTGGTTGGATCTGAAGGACAACGCGTTAATATATTTCTAATTATAATATATTTAACTCTTTACTGTCTCACTGGTATATATACATTCACAAGTTATCTTAATATTAAGTCTTCCTTCCATCTAGCGATAAGCACTCGAATGCTCAAGTCGTTATCCTAATATAGTTTACTACTTTGGTAATTCGGTTGCACTGTTACCCTTTAACGATACGCACATGTAATGCTCAAGTCGTTATCTGATATAATGTATACGTAGTATATCCCACTGCCAACGTTTCCTCTCACGTATTTTTCTATTTCCTCTCTTTCTCCTTGTCCTCACACGGCTGGCTGTGATATGTTGTAGTTGCCCCCTCTGCTAATTGTGAGCGCTTGGTCCCCTGGTCCGCCAACAGCATCCTACCTGGGGACCCTAAGTAATACACTTCATTAGTCCTGGTCAACAAAAGAAACACCAGTAAGCATGTCTACTCTCAGTTAACAAACATTTCATAACATACTTTACCAGGGCGAGAAATATCACCTCCCCACAGGCGACTTAATCAATGAACGTCGAGCTGCTTCTAAAATTATTCCTAACCTAGAATTCCCGTTCTCACCTCGTTTTTCGCTACGTGTCTAATTACACTGGCTTAAAATATAAGCCTAACCTGTGATTCAGGACTGGAGGCGTGGAGGAAACTCCTCGTTAGCTTATTTGATACTTATTGTGTTATTTCATCTCTTCCCCTATTAATGTCATTTCTAGCGTTACACTATTTTCCAAGAGATGTCTGTGGTAATTCTATAGCTTAGCACTCATGATGTCTGTGATTCTGTAGATCATCACTCTCTTTGTCTCTGCTATTGGAAGTACTTAATGTAGCCTGATATAGTACTGTACTCTCATTTAGTCGTTAGGATGTACTAAAAGCAGCCTATGTATTAGCAGTCTTGATGGTCAGAAACTTCTTGTGCATGTAATGGTAGAAGTCAAATGTTTCCTAGAGTGTTTTTGTGTTTGGTTCTGATCTAACTAACACTGAATAAATTGGCCAACCCCCCTTTTATTATTCTCTTACTGCCTTCTTTATAGGCACTGGCAATTAAGTGGGGTTTTTGTTACTTTAAAAAAAAAGTTATTTGCCCTTTTCCATTCTTAATCCTTTGATGTAAAAAAAAAAAAAAAAAAAAAAAAAAAAAAAAAACTCGGTAGAAACCTTATTATTTTCTTATTTTTATTAATGGTAAAGACTATGGCAAAAAGTTATCCAATGCTATAATATCCTGGCTATATATTATCCTGTAATCCTATCCTAACCTACTAAACTTGCCTATCTCAAAATCAATACCTAACTTCATTCTAACCTAGCATGAGGTGGCAATACTAGTAATATTTTTTTTCTGGGTTCAGTGGCAGTGTAATAAGCTTCACATGGCGGGCTTTTTTCAGTCTATAGTTCTACACAGTGGCGGCTCGTGCATAAGCGGCTGCAGAGCTGCAGCACCCCTGCAGAATCTCACTGACTTAGAAATGTTGATTCCTTTAGAAAAAAACAGCAAAATGATAACATACTAACAAATATATCATAATAAAAAGTATTGTATGATATTACTTATTTCAATACGATTACAAGTGAATTTATTGTTAAAAACCAGACCAAACTTAAGTTATTTTCATATTTGCGTCGATTCATGTCTTATAATTGGTGCCGTTGCGACGCGGTGCGCGCTGCAGTCTGGCCAGCTAGGCCAGCTGCCTCCACCTCTCGTCGTTTACATTCCGGCCGTGGGGACGCTGGGGCGGGGGTGGTTAAATCGTGAACCTATCTTTAATTGCATTATGACGAGGGAAAATCAAGTCTAACAGTATTGCAAAACATCAACTTTCTCAGCTGACATTAAGAATGGAAAAGACTGAACTGGAAATCAAAGGCAAGAGAAGACCTACACCAGTGTATCCATTCCACATAACAAGTTGTAAGCAGGAGCAAAGAATATAACGCCAGTATAGGACAAAAATTTGTGTTATCCCTACTGTGTGTGTAGCTTGCAGTACCTCCATTTTATTTTATCACGAGCCGCCACTGGAAAATTTACATATACTGTATAATAGCAGTACAAGGTTTTATCCTAAACGTATGACCTATATTATGCTATGCTGAGTTACTTGGCATGTGTTAAAAGTGACGTTATTGTATTTTCACATATATTTATGCTTTATCCAGTCCTATGAAGATAAAGTTGATACGAGTTATTTTCTTTGTTTTTACAGATGAGGAAAAAAGGAAAGTGCTTGAAAATAGTGTGAAGAACTTTTTTTTTTTTTTTTTTTTTTGACATTTGTGACTATAAGCGCTTAGGCAGTGGTTGATCCAGGGCCGGATGGTTAGGCTATGGAGGTCACTTGAGGGCTGTGATGGTTGGCCCCCGCCCGTGGTGGCGGGCAGGCCAGGATTGTTACTAGTGACGCCTGTGATTAGAGGAATCATGCGACCCCCTGTGATCTCCGATGCACTCGCAATCGAAGGTAGAGTTGTGGGCATGAGCCTGTGAGTGCTTAGGCCACTCGACGGTTGCAGAAAGGTTTTGGTTTTCTTCGGGGATCGAACTCGGCACATATCAACACTTTGAAAAGCAAAAAAAATGTAACCTACCTTGTAAAAAGAACTGCTATGTGGTTAAAATTGCCCGGTCACAACGAGCAATTTTCTGGCAATATTCAGCCGGCAATATTTAGTTGAAGCACTTATTCCGTGTTGTGGTCACACGGACTTGCATATGAGGTTAGCCGAGTTTTAATGCCCAATTCGGCTTCACAAGCCGTATTGAAGAAGCGTCTTTGGAAAAAATAGGAAAATAGGGAGAAAACTGGTTCACAATAGGGTGGTGCTGATTGAAATGGTTCTTGTGTATGAAGCGCGTCAGTGTGAATAAACATCAAACACAGTGATCAACAATAAGTTTGTCAGTTCAGTATCCCCTAAAAAGGTAGGACAGCCAACAAAGAAAATAGAAAAACATCCTAACTCATGAAAATTTTTCTCGTGTATCCGTTTGTTACGTGTCCTTCAAAATGTTTTAAAAAATGTTACAAGACTTACGTTTCGTATTGTAATCGGTTCTTGCCACTATGTAGGTGTTATTTTTAGCTTTGTATATTGAATTAGAGGCGTGCATTACAAATTAATGTCAAATAATATCCATTGGTGGAAAGGACATTTCAGCAATTGCTCTTGCCGAGAAAGACCGAAGTTGGTCTTAAAAAAACGCGCAAATTTAGCCGAGTTTGGTGCCGTGTCGTGTTTGTGTTGCCGGTTGAATGAGTGTGTGAGTGAAAATTTAATCGTGTGGACCGCGGCATATGAGAAAGCTGCCTTAAGAAAGAAAATGCATTAAATAACATTAAAAAGTTGACTTGTGTTGACAAGTGTTGAATGGGAAAATGTGAGGAGTATATAATTGTGTACTGGAAAGATGGATTTGTATGACGTGACAGGTGTTGCTGGAAAGGAAAAATTAGTCGTCTGTGTTGCGGCGAAAGGAAAAATTAGTCTTGTGTGCATGGAGGAAAGGAAAAAATTAGTCTTGTGTTGCTGGAAAAAAGGAAAAAATTAGTTGTTGTGAAAAGCAAAAAATTAGTCTGCGTTGCTGGAAAAACGGAAAATAAGTCTGTGTTGCTGGAAAAAGGAAAAAATTAGTTGTGGCTGGAAAGGAAAAATTAGTCTGCGTTGCTGAGAAAAAGGGAAAAATTAGTCTGTGTGCTGGAAAGAAAAAATTAGTCTGTGTTGCTAGAAAAAAAAGAAAAAATTCGTCTGGTTGCTGAAAAAAAGGAAAAATTAGTCGGTGTTGATGGAAAGGAAAATTAGTGTGTTGCTGTGGGAAAGGAAAATTAGTCTGTGTTGTGAAGAAGAAAAAGTTAGTCCTGTGTTGCTGAAAAAAGAAAAATTAGTCCTGGTTGCTGGAAAAAGGAAATAGATTAGGTCTGTGTGGATGGAAAAAGGAAAAATCTGATGTCAGTGTTTTTTTAAGTGTTGCAGAAAAAAAACAAAATGTAGACATGTTTTAAAAGTGAGTTGGATCTGAAAATGAAGTTAAGGAAACAAAAAGTGATACGATAAACCTCGGCCACACCACGCTCCACAACGTAGGTCTGCAGACCGAACACTACGCGCACACACCACGCACATACATATCCTACCTAGACATGCGAGGGGGGAGAGCTTTTATAGCTGACGCCGACTGTCCTGGCCTGGATTCGAACCAGGGCCAAAAGGGTTTAGTGGTAGGGTCACTAGGCCACTGACCACGGAAGGTGACGAAGGACGTGTACCGTTGTGGTTATTGTATGTGCGTGGTGTGTGCGGACGTTTGGTCGCGCCGGGATCTCTTTACGGGGTGGAGTGTGATGGTTGTATGTCATTCACCAACACCACCACCACAGACCATCGCGACCAAGATCACCGAAAGTAAATGCCTGTTTCCACGTGAGTTCGTAGTGGGTAATCCCTCTTGCACACAAAACACACACACACCAACACACAGTGAAACACCACACAACACACACCCACCATAACAGTGACAACACACACACACCATACACAGTGAAACACCCTACACAGTGAAACACACACACACAACCATACACAGTGAAAACACCAACACAGTGACACACACCATACACAGTAAACACACAACCCAGACAGTACACACACCATACCACTAACAGTGAACCATAAGGACTACTCTATACATATAGAGTATCTTGAGTGAACACACACACACCATAACAGTACACCACACCTACATAGACAGTGAACACACCACACCATACAGTACACACACACAACATACAAGTGATACACACCATACACAGTGGGACACACACACCCAACATACACACACCACACACACAAAGCACTCATGTACAGTACTCATTCAACAGCTTTATAGGTACTCCTCTTATTTATATCCTTGTATTATTATTATTCATATAATTACTATTATGATACTATGAGATATTACTGCTCCCAAATTTCTACAAAGCTGAGGTTCAGTACTGACGTGTTTTGTAATTGTTTGTGCCTTTTTTTGCATTGGTTTCTACGATCTTTTATTTACAGAGTGCCAGGGACATCTCTGCCTCATTAATTTTTATAGGAAATAACTTGTTTTATTGCAGGAAAACTGTCAACCAGTGACATATACACAAAGTATGTGTCTTTATAGTTCAGCTATTAACAGTTCTTCGGACGGATTTATTAACACTTTATTTTTTTTTTATTCAGATTTATCGGCGGGTTTTATAAACAGTCTTGTTTTAGTTATGGACCCGTTACTCTATGAGGTAAGGATTGAATTTACATCTTCACGCCTCATATAGTTGGGCAGGTGATGTTGATTTGTTTCTATTGTGAACAGTATTTTTGATGATACACCAATTTAAGACAGGAAAATGATACGTCTAAACGACTGGGCCATGTGTGACGTCACTAGCTTAGACAAACAGAGCCAAAACAGCTGTGAAGCGGCCCCCGCTTACTATTATGTACTACCTACTAATACACCAATTGCATTACCCCTACTACCGCAAGATGACCAGTAATCCTCTTCAAGTGATGTAGTATGTATCCACTGTGTTTTGAATATGGAACGTTGTAGTTTATAAGGAAAAAGTGGATAGACAGAGATAAGTGGCCCGTGGAACCTGGACAAGTGATGACTTCTCGGGATCGGCATTCCTTATAGGGAGCTCTAAATGAATCGCAATTGACAGGTTAAAGCTAGACAGATAGAACGAAACTCATCGAGAACCCGGGAGAACATGTATGGCTTTCTTTATCCACATAAGCAAAAAACACACCCTCGTCACTTACTCACCACTACAACCTTACTACCCATACATTTCTACCTGTTCCTCTATGAGTTCGTCTATCTGTCTAGCTGTGTACATGTCATTGCAGGTTCATTAAGTCCCTTAAGGATGCGATCCCAGAAAGTCCTCACTTGTCTGGTGTCACGGGCCACTTCGCTCTGTCTATCCACTTTCTTATAAATACACTACATATTCACAAACACAGTGAATACCTACTACATCACTGAAGGAGGATTACTGGTATCTTGCGGTAAGTAGGGGTAATGCAAGTTAGTAAGGTTAGTTAGGTTAGTAAAATAAAAACTCTAATTGGGGTGTGCTGAGCCAAAACAAGCGAGCAGCTGATCAGGCGAGATCTGAGTCGAGTTACTACGTCAACAAACAATCACAGCGCGTCCGCCGTGTTGTGATATTTTGGTTTTTTTTTTTTTTTTTTTTTTTTGTGGGTGTGGTGCCCCCAAAAAAGGCCATAAATTTCATTATGGTGCATTTCTCGCAACAAAGAATATGAGTACAGTGATATGTAGCCCTTATATTGCACCCAAAGCTTATTAATACTCCCGGTTTAGGGGTGAGTAAAACGGGTTCCATTTATTTACATTTCTCGATAGGATTTATATAAACGGTATCGTTTATTTTTATTTGTTTTAGATTTCTCGACGGGTCGGCGTTTTATGAACAGGGTCTTGTTTTATTTTGATTTGTTTACATTTTTTCGACGGGTTTTATTACCAGGTCATGTTTAATTTTATTATTACATTTCTCGAAGGGTTTTATTTAAAGGTATTGTTTTCCAGGCAGTTAAAGGCAGGTGAGGAAAATGCTTTATGAATGGTTATCATCTTGGGGGGGGGACCGATGGGACAAGGGGGAAAGGGGGGAAAGGGGGGAGGGAAGGGCCCATAGAGATATGTAACTTGATTTGGAGTAATCATAAAGTGCTCCATAACGTAAGAACCTGTGTGTGTGTGGTGTGTAGTGTGGGTGTGTGTTATGGTTTACTTAGGGGGGGACGCGCTGGGACAAGGGGGGGGGAATAGGAGGGAAGGGGAAGGATAGATATAAACTTGTTTTGTTAATAATAAGTTTCTCCTAACGTAAGAAACCTGTGTGTGTGTGTGTGTTGTGTGTGTGTGTGTGTGTGTGGTGTGTGTGTATGTGTGTGTGTGTGTGTGTGCTGTATCGTAATGGGGATTATCGGGCGCCCGTAGAAGCAGAAGTCAGAGATGCTGTAGCAAAATTTGAGGGGTGTAAAGGCAGTAGGTGTGTAATAGCAGTGCGGTGCGCCTCAAAGTTGTGGGTGAGGCCACATGATTCCGCGGGTTGCATGCTGTCCTGACTGCGAGAGGCAATTAAGGTACCATCTCCTCCTGACGGAAAAGGGGGTGGTCGTCCCTATCTGGAAATGGGAAAGGGGACACGTCAGGACTGACAAAACAATTACCGCGGTATTACAATGCCTCCAGCGTGCCAGGCAGGGCTTGCCAAATCATATTGTGAAGCGGATTCCGCAGTCATCTGGCTGTAGCATCAGAGACCTCAGCAGTCTGGATTCACGCCTGGTTTAAGTCAACAACGGACCGGTATCCTAGCGCTTCGTGTCCTGGTGGAACGCCGACGTGCGTTTCGAAGACAAGGGATGTATGAAGCCTATGTTGATCTTCAAAATAGGCGTTTGACTCAGTGCATCGTGCGTCACTATGGGATTTCTGCGACGTCGCCCGGGATTCCTTGCAAGGACTATGGTTTGATGGACTGGTCTAATTTGGGGATTGAGAGTGCTGTGAAGTGTAGGGGAGGGTGTATCCAGCTTCTTTCCGTATACAGGAGTGAGGCAAGGGTGCGTCCTTGCCCTAATCATTTCAACACTTGTATGGACATGGGTTATTGGCGCCCAAAGGTTGGTAGCATCAAAGTGATTGGGGAGCATCCCCGGCACATCAAGATCACGATGTACTTTTGCCGTATGATGCGCAGTAATTTTTGCCTGAGTCGCTGGATAGGTCTGGCGATTGGCTCTCGAGGCGCTGCACAGGAGGCAAAGCCTTGGGGAACTTGAGGTCTCCTGGCCTTAAGACAAGGTCAGGTTATTTGGAGGTCTTACTAGATGAAACAGATACAGTTGTTCATGCGTGCGGCAACAGGACATGAAATCTTGGAAAAGTTTTTTACACTACCCTTGGTTAGCGCCAGGAAGTTTCCATAATGACGGCGGAGCACGTCAAGAAGTCTTACGCGGATTGCATAGCCCACGGTGTATGGACTCGCTAGCAGGAGTATTTGGCGTTGTCGGGACCTGTGCAGGAGGACAAAGATCCGGATCTTCAAGTCGCTATTTATCCCTGTCTACTCTATGGTTGTGAGACAAGGACACTAATAAGCGACTTGAAGAGACGAATTGATGACTTTGGTAATAAGTGTCTTCGCAGAATGATGGGGTATCGCTGGGATGATTACGTGTCAAATCAGCGATTGCACCGTGAGACTGAATCGAGGCCTATTACCTGCATAGTCCGTCAGCGCCAACTTCGGCTATATGGGCATGTGGCACGCTACCCTGAAACGATCCTTCCCATCGGGTTGTATCTGTAAGAGACAATCCGGCGTGGAGGAGGCCAAGGGGGCGCCCACAAGACTCGTGGCTGGGGCAAGTTGATGTTTCTTGTCGAGAGCTGCTTGGTATGGGAAAGGAGCCTGCATGGGGACTCGCGCGTGGTGACCCCACTGATCTATATAACATGGATCGCGAAGCCTGGCTCAGCAACTGGTTCCAAACTGTCCGCCATCTTGCCGTAACCAAAACAAAGCCTTGTTTCTGCGGCTCGCATTGCTGTCTGGCTGTGTTATCGCCTCGTCATGCCAAGCTGTGCTTGCTGTCTAGCTGTGTTATCGCCTCGTCATGCCAAGCTGTGCTTGCTGTCTAGCTGTGTTATCGCCTCGTCATGCCAAGCTGTGCTGTTATGTCCTGTACAAACAGACCAGGACCTGGAAGTGGCAAATCTTTCCACCTGTGAGTAACACCACACACACACACACGCACCCACCACACACCCACACCCACCCACCCACACCCACACCACCCACACACACCCACACCCACACCCACACACCCAGACACCCACACCCAGACACCCACACCACACACACACCCACTCCCCACCCAGCCCATCCACTCTTAATCCATCTACCCACTCCAGTCATCCAACTACTAGTTAAAAAAAATAAAGGTGGATATGGTATACTTTTTTTTATATAAGTAGATATAGATATAAGTATATTTTTTTATACTTGTTAACAATTAGTGGGGAACGGAAGCAGACCTGAGTGCGGTTATGATACAAATGATCATAGCGCTTCTAATAAGCGGTGCTTGTTCTAATGGAGATAGCTTTATTTTGCGAAGAAAAAAAAAGAAAAAAAGTATACCTTTGTGGGTTAAGTTACACAGCGCGCCAAAGCATTGTTCGCGACATCATAACACAGCGCATTCCATACGGGAATTCAGAAATGTACTCTATGGCAGCCTACTGATTTCCGAGAGGATATTACATATGGCAGCTTGTTTAAGGCATGGGCATTCCATAAGGGACCGTGAGGATGTTCAATGCCATTTGGGTCAATTATAAACGAAGCATTTAAAAAAGTATCGCCTTCCTTCCCGCGAGTAATTTGAACAGACGCGCTTTGGGTTTATACCCTATCATTATTGCATAATGAGTGGCAAGAAAGACCTAACAAAGGAGCAAATTAAAGTTATTGTATCTCTAACAAGGCAGAGAGGCCAGTGGAAGAAAATATCAAGGATTGTGGATGTACGAAGAGATGTGTGCATAAGTGGGTGGAGAGTTTCGGGGTGGCACGGCGGGTGGGCGACAGCCGCGACAACCAAGAAATTATAAGTGGCCAGGGGGGGATGTAAAGTCATATCGCAATATTTTTCTGCTCTTTTTGAGAATTGGGCATCCACTTGACGTTTAAATGACATTTAGGGTGCTTGCTGAGGTTTTACATCCTCGCCCTGGACCACTTATAATGTTTGGTGTCGCGGCTGTCGCACCCGCCGTGCCACCCCGAAACTCTCCGGATATATGTCCCATTTGAAAGTGGTGCATACACACCCAGCAGCCCTTCGTGGGATCTCAGTGGCAAAGATACAAAAGAGGCATCGAATACCACATCACAATCAGTCTAGCAATTAGGATGATGCGGTTTGATGGCCCATATTATCCACTCTTTCAAAGGCCCAGTTAGTGTCCGGTGCAATGCTTTCAAGGACAAGCCTCATTCACGTAACCCCGATATGACGGGAAGACTATGAATATGTCAGATCATGGTACGCTAATAATGTGAAGCCACTGGAGGAGGATGAAAACATTGGAGAGTTTGCAGAATTCCTTTCAGCATACCTCGATCAAGTGGAAAAACCTTTTCATTTCGTCAAACTCTTGCCGCTCAGGGGACTGGCAGAGTTATCTTTAATAGCAATTTAGTAGGAATCAGTAGTTCGTGTCTGTAACAAAGAAAATGTTGAAATTTGTTGCTTAGTGTTACCAGAGACCAATCCTGGGGGTGCCAAAAGAGAATGACCCCCAGAAAAGGGGGTGAGGGTCTGAAAATTGGGACCCATCTTTTCTGTTAATTGATACCTATAGAAGCCAGAACTGCTAAAAAATCCATTTTAGCACAAAAATCCCAAGGGAATACCCTGGCATAACCCCACTATTAGGTTTCATTAAAACCGTTAAGGTTTGGTTTGGTTTCATTAAAACCTATAAGGTTAGGTTAGGTTCATTAAAACCTTTAAGGTTAGCTAGGTTAGGGCATTAAAACCTATAAGGTTAGGTTAGGTTTCATTAATATTATTTAAATTTTTTTTTTAGGGGGGGGGGGGGGGTTGCGCAAAATAAAACTATCTCCCTTGCAACAAGCACCTATTGTAGGCCAAGAAAAAAAAGTTTATGTCTCTTAAAACGACCGCAAAACTTCTCATTTACCAAAAGTTGTTTCGTAGTCTATATGAAACCATAGCGTTTCGTACACTCAGCTCAGAGTTGAACTTGACTACTAGAGTTACGAAACGACACCAGGTTTTGTACGAAAATACTCAAAATCAGTGTACGAAACTAAATACTTTCAATTCAATATACCTAATTAAGAAAGGTTTTTTTGATTAGGCCAAAGGTTTTGATTAATTTAAACTTCCTGTAATCCCCGAAGTAGCTTCTATGGACCACTGTGGCTCGCGCCGTCCCGTGGCCGCGGCGGTACGGGGCTGGCGCCCGTTATAGTGGACGAGAACTGCGCGTTTTGCTCATTAGGTCAGACACACACACACTCGGGGGCTAAACACTGCACTCTTGCCTCTCGCTTTACATAGGGGGAGGAGAAAGTTAAACTGTTTCAAAAATGGTGCCGTGACGGGGGGAGCCTTGATAGCTCTCCCGAGAAAAAGTCTTCCTGTATAGGGAAATGCTCACCGCACTGTGCCGTTTGCAGTAGTATTTTAACTTTTTTACCCTTTTTACCCCCTACCTTTTCTTTTGGGTAGTGCTACAACCACAGGAAGCGGAAAAGTATAAGGATTTTGAAACAGTTCTTAAAATTGAATGCGAAAAAAACTTAGGAGTTACGCGATTTTAAACAAAAAAAGCAAGAAAAAATGTTTAACACTCTTTTATTTTCCCTTAAATTATCTTAAATTAGTGTAGTCCTAGTGTAATTTTTTTATTTTCATGTATCAGAAATGATTATGAACAGAGGTGGGCTCAGTTTTCATAAATACATCTGGTATTTTGGGGTAATATCGGGTAGGGTACAACATTTCAAGCCTAAAAACCCTAAAAGTCCGCCTACTTTGGGGAAGTCAGTCATGATTATTTTTTACCCTTTTGAGTTATGAAGGCGTTTTGTTTTTGAAAAAAAAAAAAATGCCTGATCACTGAGAAAACAAATAGGCCTATCTTGTGTAAGAGATGAGTAAAGCCAAAAAATATGAAATTTTTTAAAGGGAAAGGGAAGGGTTTTGGGTTAGGCGAGGAAGTACCCCACCATCCCCACCCCCCGATTATAAACCCCAATCAGGAGCCTTAAAACTCGTCTAGGCAGCAGCAGCCCCCCAAGAATCCGTTTTAAGTGAATAGACTTATAGGTGTTAATAGTATAGTAGTATAGGTTTTAAATAGTATAGTGGTGGTAATATAGGCTATCACATGCAGCAGCCAACACCACCCACTGCTGGCCGGCCATGTATTTGTTTGGTTATGACAAATGGCGGGGTTGACTTCAGTACTCGGCAAGCTACCCCCAGATCCGCGATCCAGTTATATGATCAGGGGTGACCCCCCCGAGTGGCGCGAGGGGGGGCGAGCGACGCGCCCCCCCGACGTATGCCCCCGAGATTGGGTTGATTGTAGAAAACAGCAATGGTTTTTTTTTGAGCAATCGATGTTTGGAACAAAGCCTGGATTGTGGGGGCAGGGCCGGCGTAACGTTTGGATTGCATCAAAGCGTCTGGGGTTTCGTTTGTGATTGGGGGGGAAAAAATGAACTAAAGAAAATGTAACGGTTGTTACCATTTTGTTTGTTTTCGTTGCGTTTTGAGTTTTGTTTTGCTTTATGCGTTTTTGCGTATTTTTCGGATTTTGCGATTATAGGTTTTTATGACGTGTTTTACCCTTGCCATTTGAATCAATTTTTTTTGTAGATTTTTTAGATATTTTAAAAGATGCCCCAAAAACATCAATACAATTTTCTTCTTTTTTAAAAAACTCGAAAAATATAAGTTTACAGGAAAAAAATCTAGGATAGAGTACAAATAGAGCTTGGGGGGCCTTTCTGATGACCTTGCAAAATGAATTTGGGGAAAAAAGTGAGAAAATTGATTTGGGGTATTTTTTCATTTCTATTAAAATCTCAAAATCTACAAGAGATATTTATTGAAAAAGGCTTGGAATAGAACACATTAATTTTAACAAAATTTGCTTTTATGCAATTTTTTGGTTAATAGTTTTCGGGTAAAAAGAATTTATAAGGAACAGGTGAAATATATGAATTACAATACCCCCATTTAATAATCCCCTATTAAAAGAGATATTAAATGGGGTAGATAGGTATACCCCAAAAGTGTATATATAATATACCCTAATAAACTCCTTAGAGATTTTTGTAAAACACCTTTTTTTTCAGTAAAAAATCATATTTTCTTAAAAAACTCGAAAACTATAAGGTTTTACAGGAAAATTTAGGTAGAGTAAAGCTAAGCTTGGGAGGGCCCTTTTTGAGGGCCTTAGAAAAAAAATTTGGAGTATAAAAAAGTGAGAAAAATTTTATGGGGGTATTTTTTGATAATTATTAAATATCTCAAAATCTACAAGAGATAAATGACTTTTGATAATGGCATTGGATAGAAAAATCAACCTTAACAGCTTTGCTTCTATGCGTATTTACTCTTGGCCTAATAGTACGGTGTAAAATGCATTATAAGGAAACAACGTGAACTATATGTGATATTAATACTCTATTAATAATCCCCTATATAGAGTATATATAATTAGAGGGGTAGAGTATTATATACCCTTAATAGAGGTACAATAATATACCACCTAATAATCTCCTAAAAATATTTTAATAAATTATGTGAAAATACCTGGATCTTAAATATATAGTTTGGTTAGGTTAGGTTAGGTTTAAATTATTTTTGTTTTGCCAATGAAATTTTTAGTCCTAGAGGAAACCCATTAATAGGGTAACAACAAACAAATGTTAAGCTTGAGGTGTTTTACCTATTTAATATAATAGGTATCTCAAAAAAGGGGTACACGTTTGATTTTCCAGTAAAAAAACAATTTTCTTAAATAACTCGAAAACTATGAGGTTTACAAAGGGAAAAATCTAGGATAGAGAAAGATAAAGCTTGAGCAGGGCCCTTTTTGATGAGTTTAGCAAAATTAATTAGAGTTTAAATAAGTGAGAAAATTGTATGGTGTTTTTTGACATACTATTAAAATATCAAAATCTACAAGAGATAATTGACTTTTGATAATGGCATTGGAAGAAAACATCACCCCAACAACTTTGCTTCTATGCATATTTACTCTTGACCTAATAATTACGGAGGGAAAATGCATTATATGGAAAAGGTGAAATATATCTGATATAATACCATATTTAATAATCCCTAGAAGGTTTTTTTTTTTTTTTTTATATATAGTTAAAATTATATATAATTATATACTAAATATTTTTATTATATATAAAATAAAAGGGAAAAAAATTTAAAAATAAAAAAAATTTTTTTTAAAAGGGGAAAATTTTTTTTTTAAAAAAAAAAATTTTTTAAAAAAGGGGGGGAAAAAATTAAAAAAAAAAAAAAACCCTTTTTTAAAGGGGAATAAAAAAAAAAAGGGGGAAAATTTTTTTTTAAAAAAAAGGGGGAAAAAAAAGGGGCCCAAAAAAATTTTTAAAAAAAAGGGGGGAAAAAAAAGGGGGGGTTTTTTTTTTTTGTAAAAAAACCTTTTCCCCCCTTTTTTAAAAAAAAATTTTTCCGGGGGGAAAAATTTTTGGGGTTTTTGGGGAAAAATTTTTTGGGGAAAAAAATTTTTTTTTTAAAAAAGGGGAAACCTTAAGGGGGCCCCCCCCCCCAAAAAAAAAAGGGTGGTTTTTTTTTTTTTAAAAAAAAAAGGGGGGGGGGTTTTTAAAAAAATTTCTTAAAAAAAAAATTAAAAGGAAAAAAAAAAAAAAAAAAAAAAATTTTAAAAAAAAAAAAAAAAAAATTTTTAAAAAGGGGGGAAATTTTTGGGAAAAAATTTTAAAAATTTTTTAAAAAAAAGGGGGGGGTTGGGAAAAAAAAAATTTTCCCAACAAACCCCTTTTTTTTTTTTTAAAAAAAAAAAAAAGGGGGGGGGTTTTTAAAACTAAAAAAAATTTTTAAAAAAAGGGGGGTTTTTAAAATTTTTTTTTTTTTTTTTTTTAAAAATATTTTTTTTTTTTTTTTTAATTTTAAAAAGGGGTTTGGAAAATTTAATTTTAAAGGGGGGGTTTTTGGGGGGGGGGGGAAAAAAGGGGGGGGGGGAAAACCCCCAAAAAGGGGTTTACTTGGGGGGGGGGGGGGGAAATTGGGTTTTTGTGGGGTTTTTTTAAAAAAAAATTTAAATTAAAAAAATTTTTTTATTTTTTTGGGGGGGAAAAAAAAAACCCCATTTTTTTAAAAAAGGGGGGGGGGGGGTTTTTGGGGGGGGGGGGGAAAAATTTTTCCTTTTTTTAAAAGGGGGAAAAAAATTTTAAAAAAAAAAATTTTGGGGGGTTTTTTTTGGGGGGGAAAAAAAAAAAGGGGGAAAAAATTTTAAAGGGGGGGGGGAAAAAAAAGGGGGGGGGGAAAAAGGGGGGGGGGGAAAAGGGGGGGGGGGGGAAAAAGGGGGGGAAAAAAAAAAAAAAAGGGGGGGGGGAAAGAAAAAAAAAAAGGGGGGAAAAGGGGGGGGGAAGGGGGGGGAAAAAAAAGGGGGGAAAAAAGGGAAAAAAGGGGGGAAAAGGGGGGGGGGGGGGGGGCCCCCCCCCCCCCGGGGGGAAATGTTTTTTTTTGGGGGGGGGGGGGGGGAAAAAAGGGGGGGGGGGGGGGGAAAAAGGGGGGGAAAAAAAGGGAAAAAATTTTAAAGGGGGGAAAAAAAAAAAAAAGGGGGGGGGAAAAAGGAAAAGGGGGGGGGTTGGGGGGGAAAAAAAAAAAAAAAAGGGGGTTAAAAAAAAAATTTTTGGGGGAAAAAAAAAAAAAAGGGGGGGGGTTTTTTAAAAAAAAAAAGGGAAAAAGGAAAAAATTTTTAAAAAAAAGGAAAAAAAAAAAAAAAATTTTTTGGGGGGGGGGGAAAAAAAAAAAAAAAGGGGGAAAAAAAATTAAAAAAAACCCCTTTTAAAAAAAAACCCCAAATTAAAAAATTTTTTAAAAAAAGGGGGGGAAAAAACCCCCCTTTGGAAAAAAAAAAAAAAAAAAGGGGGGGGGAAAAGGGGGAAATTTCCCCCCAAAAAAAAAGGGGGAAAAAAACCCCGGGAAAAAAACCCCCTTTTTCCCAAAAAATTTTTTTTAAAAAAAGGGGGAAAAAAAAAAAAAAAAAAAAAAAAAAGGGGAAAAAAGGGGGAAAACAAAAAAAAAAAAAAAAATTTTTTTTTTAAAATATTTGGGGAAAAAAAAATTTTTGGGGGGAAAAAAAAGGGGGCCCCAAAAAAGGGGGGGGAAAAAAAAATTTTTTAAAAAAATTTCCAAAAAAAAAAATTTTTTTTTTTCCCCGGGGGGAAAAATTTTTTTTTAATTTTTTTTGGGGGGAAAAAAAAAAAAAAACCCGGGGGGTTTTTTTTAAAAAGGGGAAAAGTTTGGCCCCTTTAAAAAAAATAAAAAAACCCCCCTTTTTTTTAAAAAAAAAAAATTTTAAAAAAAATTTAAAAAAAAAAACCCCTTTTAATAAAAAAAATAAAAAACCAAAAAAAATTTTAAAAACCCCAAATTTTTCCCCCTTAAATTTTTTTGGGGAAAAATTGGGGTTTTAAAAAAAAAAGGGGGCCCTTTAAAAAAACCCCCCTTTCCCCCCAAAAAAAAAAAAAAAGGGGGGAAAAAAATTTTTTCCCTTTTAAAAAAAAAAAAAAAATTTAAAAAAAAAAAAAATTTTTTTTGGCCTTAAAAGGCCCCCTTTGGGCCCCAAAAAAAAAAGGGGGAAAAAAAAACCCAAAAAAAAGGAAAAAAAAAAAAAGGGGGAAAAAAGGGGGAAAAAAGGGGAAACCAAAAAAAATTTGGGGAAAAGGGGGGAAAAAAAACCCTTTTCCCCCCCCCTTTTAGGGGAAAAAACCCAAAAAAAAAAATTTTTTCCCCAAAAAAAACCCAAAAAAAAAACCCGGCCTTTTTTCCCCCCTTTTTTTTAAAATTTAAAAAGGGGTTTTCCCCCAAAAAAAAAAAAAAAACCCAAAAAAATTGGGAAAAAAAAAAAACCCCCCTTAAAAAAAGGGGGAAAGAAAAAAAAAACCCCCCCCCAAAAAAAAAAAGGGGTTTTTAAAAAAATTCCAAGGCAAAATGGAATAAATTTTAAACCCCAAAATTTAAAGGGGGGAAAAAAAAGGGTTTAAGCAAAAAAAAAAGGGGGGGGGGAAAAAAAAAAAAAGGGCAAAAAAAAAAGGGCCCCTTTTTCCAAAAAATTTTGGGGGTTTTTTTTCCCCCCCAAAAATTTTAAAGGGGTTTTAAAAAAAAGGGGGGGGGGGGCCCCTTTTTTTGGGGGAAAAAAAAAAATTTGGGGGGTTTTTTTTTCCCCCGCCCCCCAAAAAAATTAACTTAATCAAAAAAAAAAAGGGGGGGTTTTTTTTTTAAAAAAAGGGGAAAAAAATCCATCGGGCCCCAAAAATTTTTTTTTTTTTTTTTTTTAAAAAAAAAACCCCAAAAAAAAAATTTTAAAAAAAAGGGGGCCAAAATTGAAAAATTTTTTTAAATTTTAAAAATTTTTTTTTTTGGAAAAAAAAATTTTTTTAAATTTTTAAAAAAAAAAGAAAAAAAAAATAAAAAAAAAAATTTTTTAAAAAAAAATTTTATTTTTTTTTTTTTTTTTTTTAAAAAAAAAATTTTTCCCCTTTTTTCCCCTTTTTTTTTTTTTTCCCCAAAAAATTTTCCCCCCAAATTCCCCCCTTTTGGGTTTTTTTTTTTTAAATTTTTTTTTAAATTTTAAAAATTGTTTTTCCCCCCCCCCGGGGGCCCCCCGGTGTTTTTTTTTTTTTTTTTTTTCATTTAAAAAAAAAAAAAAAAATTTTTTTTTTAAAAAATTTTAAAAAAAAAAAAATTGGCCCAAAAATTTTTTTTTAAAATTTAAAAAAAAAAAAATTTTTTCCCCCCCCTTTTTTTAAAAAATTTTTCAAAATTTAAACCCCCAGGTTTTTTTTTTTAAAAAAAAAAAAAAAAACCCTATTTTTTTAAAAAAAAAAAAAAAAAAAAATTTTTTGGGAAAGGGAAACTTTCCAAAAATCATTTTAAAAAAAAAAGGGGGGAAAAAAAAAAAACCCCCCGGGAGGGGTTTTTTTTAAACCCCCAAAAAAGGGGGGGGGTTTTTTTTTAAAAAACCTCCCCGGGGAAAAAAAAAAAAGGGATTTTTTTTTTAAAAAAAGAAAAAAAACCCCCAATTTAAAACCCCAAAAAAACCCCCAAAAAGGGGGGGGAACCCCAAAATTTTTTTTTTTTTTTAAAAAGGGGGGAAAAAATTTTTAAAGTTTTTAAAAAATGCTCCGGGGTGTTGGGGTTTAAAGGGGGTTTTTTTAAAAATTTAAAAATTTTTAAAAATTTTTTAAAAAAAAAACCCCCCCGGGGGGGGGGAAAAAAAAAAAAACCCCTTTTAAAAAACGGGGAAAGGCCCAAAATTTTGGGAAAAAAAATTTTAATTTCCCCCGGTGCCGGGGTTTAAAAAAGGTTTTGGGAAAGGGGAATTTCCCCCCGGTTTTTTAAAAAAAACCTTTTTTTAAAAAAAGGTTTCCCCAATAAACCCGGGGGGAAAAAATTCCCCCAAAGGCCTGTTTCCCGGGTTTTTTTTAAAGGTTTTTTTTAAAGGGGGAAAAAGGGGGGAAAAAAAAAAATTTTTTTCCCCAAAACTTTAATTTAAAAAAATTTAAAAAATTTTAAAAAAAAAAAAAAAAAAAAAACCCCCCTTTTAAAAATCCCCCCAAAGGGGGGGTTTTTTTAAAATTTTTTTGGGGGGTTTGGGGTTTTTCCCCCCCCGGGGGGGCCGGAAATTTTTTTTTTTAAAAAATTTTTAATTTTAAAAAACCCCCCCAAAAGGGGCCCCCGGGGAAAAAATTTTTTTTTGGGGCCCCCCCCGGGGTTTGGGGGAAAAATAAAAATTTAAAAAAAAAGGGGAAAAAACCCCCAAAAAGGGGGGGGCCCCAAAAAGGAATTTAAAATTTTCCAAAAAAAAGGGGGTTTCCCCCCTTTTTAAAAACCGCTCCCACGCCTAGTGCCGAAGAATCTGCCCCAAAAGGTGAAAGGCATATGGTAGTCAGGAAAAAAGTAAGAATTGGCGCATGGTAAGTGCCTGTTTTAAAAATATCAAAAATTTGTTTTTGGGGACCATTCCAAGCGAAAGGGAAAATCCTTTTTCAAGAAGGGGTGTAGAGGACTAGCAACGAACATAGTTTTTTCACAAAGGCCCCATAGTAACCCCCACAACCCAAGGAAAGACCGTTTCCTTTTTAGTGGTGGTTTGGGGTTGGGGAAATCTTTACGGGGTTTGATTTTTCAATCCAACGTGTGGGGGTTCCAACCGTGTCGACAGCATGGCCCAAAAAGTCAATGGGTGACTTTAGAAAACTGCAAATTTCGCAAAGTTAAGTTTTTAAAGGGCCCCGGCCCCCAGTAAGTTTTGAAAACCAAGGCAAGTTTTTTCAAAAATGGGGCTGGATAAAATTTTTTGGGGGACAAGTTTTGAGGTTGGGCCATGTAGACGAACAAACCCAAACACCTATGAAAGCCGGTGAAACAAGTTGTTTTCTAGGAAATTTTGGGATGTAAAAGGTGAGTTCCTCAAACCCAAGGGGCATTCCCGCCATTTTTAATGGCATTATTTGTTGAGGGAAAGGGGTTATTTCCCGAGATTTCTCTTCTAAAAGGAATCTGCCAGAAAACCCGACTTTAGGCCAAACTGGTAAAAAAATTTATTTTCCTTCCCATAGATTGCAAAAGGTCTCTCAAAAAAAAGGGGGGTGGATAGGAAACCGTACAGTTTTTAAAAATTTTAAATTTCCTGAAGTCGAGCACAGGGCCCATAAGTACCCCCCACTTTCTTTACCAATAACAAAAAGGGGAGTTTTCCAAAGGGGAAATTTAAAACTCCCCGTATTATTCCTTCATCCAAAAATGTCCGTTATCATGGCCCCTTTCCCAAGCTCTTTGGTATGAGGCATACGATAAGAAGGGACATTTTCGAAGGCTGTGCATCAGGTTTTGAGCACAATGTTTTGCGTGAGTTTGTCTGTTACCCTAAGGGTTCCCCCCGGTAAAGGGAAGAGCAGGCCTGTGTTGTCGCGAGCAAAGCGAGAAAAATCAGGGCTTTGCCTCAGGAAAAACCGTTTCCTGTACGTAAGGTTTTAGCTGGGGGACCATGTCTGCCCGGTCCTCACAAATTCGTCTTCGTAGAGGGCTGCTGCAAGAAAAAATTTTTAAGGGTCCATCAAGGTCAAAATATTTTTTCTCTCAAAAGTGCCCTAACAAAACCCCATTTTTCAGAGTTTAGGTGACCCCGAACATTTGTGACAACCCGCGTCGTTTTTGGGGGATCATCGCGGGACCGCGGGAAAAACGTTCCCTCAAGCCCCTAAACGACTTACACGGATAGGGTCAGGTATAGACAAACCCAAAAAACTGCCGACAGGAGCCTCTTGGACTCTACCGCAAGTCGAAAAAGAAAATCGAGGAGCCAAATATTGGTTTTTATGACAACAGCCCGGAACCCCCCCAACAAAACCCGCAGGGGAAAAAAAAGAACGTTTCGTTTTTCCCCCCTAGTAAAGCAGTCATGGCCTATACTAGCAGAAGCGGCTTTCTGGTCAAGTTTTGGAAAAAAACAGAGGGTTTTTAAGCAATGGAGCTGGACTTGCATTGCGGGGGAAAAAACGCCTTCTAATGAAATTGCTTGGTGCTTGGTGGGAAATTTCATCAATGTGATGGGTAGAAGTGATTCTAAAACCCCAAAAAACCATCACATTTTAAAACCCCAAAACTTGGGTTTCTATAAAAAAAGTATTTTTTAAGACTTTTTGAATTAGGGAAAAGGGAAAAGAGGGGAAAGGGGCACAGTGCCCCCTACCTCTAGTGGGACCTTTAACACTTTTTAGAGTGGGGGTAGAGGGGAACAGGGAAAATTTATTTAAAACTTGGGTTTTAAAATTTTCATAAAAACACTCATAAAAATATTACATGAAGCACCTGGGTCCCTTCAAGAGCAATAGAAAAGGTTTTAGTGAAACACTGAATTGTCATCATAGAAAGACAAGGGAGCTATAATAGACGGGACTATGCCCAAAACTGTGTCTGTGAAATTTTTTGTCTGAAATAATCTGGGTTTCTTTGAAACCCCGCGCGAATCTTCCCCCCACTGGGTGAATCCCTTCCCTTACCCAAATGCTATGTCTGGTCGCTTTCAAAAACCCCAGAACCCAAACCAAAAATTCCCCTGTTGGGAAAGGTTTTCCCTGCTCGTGAATTTCACAATATTTTTGGGGGAGGGCGAAATTGCATTTCGAGGTGTTGTTTGGGCGTGCAGGAAATGGGAAAAAGAGTGGCGGAAGGGCGAGAAGGCAAGTAAATTTTCTTGTTGAGCAACCCCCATATTTCTACTTTTTGAACAGATTTCGTTTCCTTCTTTTTTTGATAGCAGAAAATACTGGTATCAGTATGACCTTGCTTTCCCCCAAAAGGAACACTTTCTTGGGGGTGCGGAGTAAGAAAAACCCCGGAGGTGGAAGAGGTTGGTGGGGTAGGAGGTGGTAAGGATGAATGACTTTGAAATTCCCTCGACACCGGGGGGGGCCGGTCATTTTGTGAAAAAGGTTTTTTTGCATTTTTACGTAAATCTCTTAGTGATTGTTTGTAGAGAATTCTAAAAGGTTTTCACCTGGGTTAAAAACAAGAGATGAAAACGATACGACCCCTCTTGTGGGGGTCAAAAAGGGGAATTTTAATACTTTAAATTCTAGAATAGTTTAAATCTCTCTAAATGACAGGGTGGCCACTTTTAAATCATTGAGCAAAATTTTAAAACCTCCATAGCTCTGAAGTATATTAGCAGCAAGGGCCTGACCCCCCTCAACCTCAGCAATACCCAAAATGGGTGGGGCAATGTTTTGCCCCGGGAAAAGGCCACTGCAAAGGGGTCGTTATGCTGAGCCACCCCAAATATCTTTAAAAAAATTTCCTAAAAAAACATCATCATAGTTCAACGTTTTTTCCCTCCAGGCTGACGCGCCACATGTCCCCTAGCAATGACCCCGGCCCTTTAATTGAGACTAATAAAAGAAATCTTTTTACTTCCTGAAGCTAAAATTACTTCTGCAGGCATCTTCACACTGTTGTATAAATGACAGTGCTGGGCGGGACTTTTTCCCCCCCCCGAAAAACTAGTTATGGAAGAATCCTGGTGGAGAAGTTTAATAGTTTTGGGATGATGGAGTAGGCCCTAATTGGTAAAGGGAGGTTGTAATTGTGGGAAGTAGGAGGGGGTAGTAGTAGTGGTGTGAAGTGTTCTGTTCAGAGCTTGGGTCCTAAGTTTTCTGAGAAAGGAAAAATAACGAGAAAAAAGTTTCCCCCCTCAAAAAGACATTTTCTAAAACAAAATTTGCATAAAAAGACCTTAAAAGAACTACACCGAGGTTTCCCCCCTCACCCCTGGGCAACATAGTTACATTACAAAAAACTTGAACGCCCCTCATTTCAACTTTACTTTTTTACTACAACTTTTACAACCTTACCCCTTTTCATGAAACAATAACACCCCCAGATAACTAGAGGAGGTTTCCCCTTAAAATTAAACACGTCGCCATTGAAAAAGAAATTTTTTAAGGGTAGCTTGGTTTTTTAAAAAAATTATAAGCATAAAAATAAAAAGTAGGTTCCCTTTAAACCCCTTCACTTGTACACTTAAATCACAAAAAACACTCGTATACTACACACCCCCTATTTTTTATTGTCGTGTTTGGTTTTGAAAACCCCACTGGTTTTTTGTTACAATGTGTTTTTAAACAGTTAAACCCCCCTTAAAACCCCAAAAAAGTAAACCCCTTATTTCACTGGAACCAAATGTGACGACTGTACGGAACCTGGGACACTGACTTTAAAAACCCGACCCTTACAAAGAAGGAAATTTGTGTTTCTGTGCAATCACTTAAACATTAATAAAAGTTACCCTGTGGAATAATATTTTTTCACTCATTACCTTTGCAAAAACCCGTGCCTCATTTCACGAGTCTGGAACGAACACTTGCTCACGCCCTGGGCCCCAGATATGGGGAACCTTTTCCTCTTCCTCACAATTTTAGCCACTCACAACAAAATGCTTTAAACCCCCCGAAAACCCCTTTGGGGCGGAGCCCGTAAAAGGCTCAGAAAACTGTGGGCGTATTTTTTAGCCACTCACCTCACAATAAAAACCCCTGGGCGTCACTGAAGCAACGAATCACGAGGGAGGGTTTCTCTGACGTTTAACCCCCCTTTTGGCGCGCACCCCCCACCTAAATTTTTCCCCGATCACATAGGACCCCAAAGGAAGGGGAAAATTTTTTATAGTCATTCTACCACTTTCCCATCGTTTATTAAAAATGGATACTAGTACTCACATTAGCCCCAGGTACTTTGCTTGCCCGTTTAATACTCTTTGTGGCGATGTAGTCCTGGAAGTGAGGAACCCCCATGAAGAAAAAGGGGTCCCAAACATCCCCCCCTTGCGGCCAAGATAAAAAATGATGATATTGAAAAAACCCCCTTGTAGATAAGCGGGAAAAAAATAAAACCCCTTGGAGAGTGGAGAGAAGCAATCCCCTTGTAGGTATCGCTTGGGCGATTTGGGGGGGGGTAGAGGGAAAAAATTAATTCCCCGTGTAGACGCCCCGGAAAAACACAGCGAAGACACTCAACAGGGTTACACACACTGCTTCCCGCCCTTTTCTCCCCTTCACATTTTCGGCCCTTTACAAGTCCTTTACCGTCCCACAAAAAAGCTTATCGAGGCAGGGAAGACAAAAAGCTGGTCACTGTACTGTCTAAACCCCACCCAAAACGTAGGGAAAACCTTTCAAAACAGCGAGGAACCCAAAGGGGGGGGGGCTTTTTCCCCCGCGTTTCTGCTGGGCACGTGGGTTTTTCCGTCTTTCACTACTTTTCCCCTTTAGGAAGCCCCCTTCGGAGGGGTCGTAGGGTCTTTTTTGCTATCACCATGTATACCGGGGCCACTAGGCCCTCCCTATAGCAGTTGAAAAAAGGGGATGGGACAATGGGGTTTGTGTGGTGGTATAATTCACAGGTGACATGAGCGTCTTCTCCCCCCTGGGCCCCGGTCCCCGATACACTGCCGGGGGGCATTCCCGCGGGAAGAGACTTTTTCTCCCCCGCCCTTACAACTCCCGGTTTTTCCATTTAGGGTTTAACATATTGCTTTTAACGTCCTTAATGATAAATTTACCACAATAGTGTTAATTACAAAAAACACAAATTTTCTCCCGAGTTAAGTTTTTATGTTAATAGAAATTTTATCAGCATTGATTATGTTTTTGAGGGGTTTTGATAACATTGATTAAAAGTTTAGTAAAAAAAATGGGGGGACAAACACAGAGTTGTTATTTAAATTTTCCTTTTTAGATAATCAGTGGCATTTATATTAGCTAGAGGGTTTGAGCATTATTTTGGGTTTTATTGCAACTTCACTAAAAATTTTTCATTGAGACTTTTGCAATTTGGCTTGGGGTTTTTAAGTAAAGTAATTTTTAGGGGGTTTAAAATAGATATTTTTGTTTTGGGGGGGCCGACTACCTGTTAGTTTATTGATTGGGGCTGCCCTATTTTCTTAGATTATTTCTAAAGTTTCTAAAATATTATATAGTAGTTTTTTCTTGGGAGCCCTAAAATAAAAGCGTCCCAAAAGGTTCCGGTAGCTTTTGTAGGTGCTATGATAAAATTCCCCAAATTTAATACACTTGAATTTAATTTTACTTTTTTATTTAATCGAGTTAAAAATTTCCAGACGTTTTCCATGGGTTAGAGAGTCTTTTTGCAGATATAAATTTAAAAAACTTTTTGGGGAAAAGTGGTTGTATAACGTATTCAATGTTTCAATAAAAGTATCAAAAATTTATATTAATGTCCCTTTTGAACTGGGAGGGCATTCCAGCAATTGCAGATAGACTAGAGGTAAATAAGTTATGTTTTAAATCTGTCAAATGTTTTGTAGCCCAAATTTTATGTTTAGTGCAAGGAACAGACATTAGTGTATATTTAAGAAAATTTGGGGATGGTCAGATTGAGTGTGAAATTAAATTCCCGAGGGGAGAAAAGTGGAGTAAAGGGTTTGGGCCCCAAATTTTGGTCAAAAGGGGTGAGGGTTGGGCCAAAATTAGGACTATCAGGAAAAACCCGGTAGGGGGAGATATTGTGGAAAAAATTTAAAGTTTTTCAAAGGGAAAATTTAAAAAAGTAGTTCGGTGGGGTTTATGGGAAGAATGCTCTAAGAGATAATGTTAAAGTCACCCAAAAAGAACTGTTTATTTTTTTTAAAAGATCCCGAGCTAGGATGTCATGTAAAGGGATGCGTGAAATCTTCCCCAGCAATTTTTGGGTTTTTCCCCCCCGTGGTCCCCATATTTTAAAAAGAACAAATATAGTTAGTAGAAAATTTCAAAATAACAGGGGCACATCTCCAATCACCTTTACAAAAAATTATTTTTGAATGGGTTTAGAAAGAAAGCAAAGGGTAATGAAAAAAGGGCTAAATCCTCCATGTTCTTGTTATTTACGGGTTTTTGGGAAAATTAAACCCCCTTTGGGAAAAAGTCCCGGAAAAGGGGGGTAGGCCCAGAGTTTTGAACCCCAAAATTCATAAAATTTTCTTTTAAATTTTTTTTTTTTTATATTTGGCTAAATTTTTTGGCGGGCCCCTTTTAGTTTTAGTAGATATTTCTTAGTTTTTTACGTACTGTAGTTCATTATGGTTTTACTTTTCCCCCTTTCTAAAGTCAAAGTTCGAATATTTGTAGGTTATATTAGCTCACTAAACTCAAATTCCGATGAATTTTTTGATTAATCTAGTATCCATACTCTGGTTAGATTTTTTTGGTAATAATTTAGAGTTTGATTAGGTATAGTATTAGAAGTTTTTAAAATTAAATTTAGTAATTTAAAATGAGTGGAACTTCATGACAATAAAAAAATTTATTAAGTCTGTAAATGGGACATTTACTTTAGTAAAAGGAATAGTCATTTTAAGAAAAAGGTTGATCAATTGAGTAGATAAACAGAGTAGGACATTGAGAAATTGGATGAGTTGTAGAGTGAATTACCAAGTAGAATAGGAAACCTGTGGACATATGTGGAAAGAATTTGAGTTGAACTGAATTGCAATAGAACGGTGGGAGTATTGAAAATTTAAATTTAGTCGAAAAATGTGTTTCTTTGAAGATCCCGTATATTTTAAGTAAACCTGTCCCTTTTTTTTTAACCCGCTAAGTCTTATTTTGGGGAACATTTAAAAGAAAATTTATAAAGGGCAATTCAACAATATTGAGAAAATTCAAATAAGGGCAGCAACATTCATTTACAAAAGATTCAGGTTTCTGTATAGCGATTTGAATTACCTCCTGTTCGTCGTAGCCGTACAGGGTGGGATGTCCAAAATACTATGGAATGCAGTTATTGTCGGTATTGGGGGACGTGTAGGAGAACTTATGGTTACTTGGTGCTAGCGTCCATTTGTAAACTTTTTTGCTTTTATGTTAAGAGTTTAGTTTCCGCTTGATACTAAAAGAAGCGGATGGGTTTTTTTTTGCCACGGAAATTAATTCCCAGTGATTACGCCAGTTGCACTTCCCTGGGTTTAAAGGGTGCCAAACCGGTGGGTAAGCCGTTGAACTCAAAACACCCGGTACCAGTTGGTCGGTGCCAGAGCGTGGGGATCGTTTGCTGGTGGGGAAAGTTTTCTAACTTCTAATGCTTATTTTATCTGGTAGGAAAACCCCCTTGGAACATTGTAATTGTTTGATTCTTTGTTCCCGAAATTTAAATTTTAGAAGGTTAGTGTTTGGGTTTTTAAAACGCCCGCTTTTATTTGGCCTTTTTAATTTCAATGGGCGATGGGTTAAAGGGAGGGGTTTTAGTAGGAAAAGTGTGGCGTCTGCCAATGTGGAATTGAAAAGTACTTTTTGGGGTCTAAGGTAGCGGAGCTACCCCCGGGACAAAGTTTTCGTCCCCCTTTTTAACCTTTTCTAAGATTTTAAAAAAAAAAACTTACCACGCCTGTGATACTTTAGTTTTATGGTCGGCCATCATGGTGTTTCATGTCTTATCGCACCACGAGAAGCTCCTGGTCCCCTTTTCCCGGACTGTAGTGCCATGGGGCCAGTTCCCCCCCACACGGGTTCCAAGGTGGCCCCTGGTAGTGGGCCCGGCCAGCCTGGATTTGGGCTGAACCCGGTTTCTAGATTTGCCTCGCAAAAACAGGGACCGCCCGGGCTAGCCCAGCCCAGCCCGGGCCAGAGCGGCCCGCGAAAATACCTATTAGTTCTACGGGTGGGGGGTAAGCCTCAAACCTTCAATAGGGGAAAAAAATGCGAGTATAATCTTTTGGGGTTATTGGAAACCTTGATTAGGAAAACACTTTTTGGGGGTTATATTCCGTTCGTTGATTCTCTTTTTTTTGTCTGAGCATCTAACTGTTTTGTTTGATGTAAAAGGTTTATTTTTTTTGGCGGCATTCATCACAATAAAGAACAGCCGGAAAGCCCGGCTTTTTTTTTCCCTTTATTTTCCCCAATTTTTGTAACAATTGGCGACGAGGAGGGATTAAACCAGAGGGGGGGTAGGGGGCCCAAGATTGACGGGGTTTTTCCCAAAGGGGCGTGTCAGCCGGGTCCTGCCCAACTGGGGAATCATCCTGAGAGGGACTTTTAGTACTTTTTGTGGCGTCTAAAAGGCGTGAGCGTCCCAAACCCCGCCCACCCGGGGTGAGGCTGACAAGTTTTTTTCTATGCTTCTGGTGCTGCCTGGATTTCTTCATGACCTAAACGGGTTTAAGATTGACTCCTTTGACGCCTCCGTTTTCCCGGGGAGCTGGGGCCTGAGTCTTTTAGAGGCTCTTTTTGCTCACCTGGGAATTGGGAGGAACTAAAAAAAAAAGGCTTTCTGGTGTCAGTTGGCACGGAGACATACGTTTTTTTGAGTAACCTTTGTGCGCCGATTTACCTCACCCCAAGTCTTATGAGGGTTTTTAGTGGGGAAGCTCTGAAGGGGCTTTAAATGAGTAAACCTCGTATCATCGTATTTTGCTGGCTTTTCCAGCAGAAAAGAAGAGGAGGGGTGAAATCTAAAAGGTACTGTATGCTGATCTAAAGGGTTTTAAAGCGAAAGACTGTAACTTTGGAGAAAAATTTTGTTTTAAAGGGGTTGGGGACCCATTTTGTCTATGGCTGTTAAACATTTAGTACTTTTTTCCAAAATTTTTATTTTGAAGAAAATATAGTTTTGCAGAAGAGACTTCTGCAAAGTTTTGAAAAAAGGACCCTTTTCCCCCTAGAGAAGGTTTTGTGAGTAAAAGGGAGTGAAACATTTCCCCATGAAAGCTTTCAGTGTCGGTCAAAGGAAGAACAGTTGTGGGCATTTTTTTTTTCCCCCTCATGACAGTGATAAGTGCCCTTTTAAAGGATTTAACATGTTTTTTGGATTTAAAAAAGGAACATTTTATGTGTTGGGGGGACATCCCTTTGGAAGCGTGGATTTTTCCCCCGCCAGAAAGGGTTTAAAGCCCCGTCCACACTACCATAAACCACCGTGGGCGCTTCCCGTCGGCAAGCCCCGCCCGGGAAAGCCCCGGGGTGCCAGTGTCCACACATTTTTCTCATTTTTTTTGTCTTCAACTCGCTGCAATTTCTAAAACTATTTCCCCCCTTTTTAAATTTTTTTTATCACAATTCGAAATCACTGACTTTCTTGGTTCTGGGGTATCGGTACATACCATACAAAAATATCTAGATGGTGAAAACTGCCGATAACTTTAAGCTATTTTTCGGCGCTGCCCCGCTGAGTGACGGGCGGGCCCCCCAATTTTAAAACCCTTTGCTAAAGTTTGGGGGGCAGCCCGAGGGGTTAAAATTTTTGCTCGTGGGCATCGTGTCCACCTCCCACTTTTGAGTGACGAACACTGTTTCGAGGGGAAGCGCCGACGGTGGGAGGGGTATGTGGAGGGGGCCTTCAGTTTTGGGCTCCGCTTTTGCTTCTCTCCCAACAGATTACGCGTTTTGGTGAACCCCGGGCCCAAAAGGGTTTTCACTACAGAAATCCGCGGGTGACCCAAAAATCAAAACCCAATCAAGACTGCCCCTTGTAGTCAACAATAAATTCCAGCCCGGGTTCGTCGTCACTAAACACCCAACGTGAAAGGGTTTGGGGTAGTTTAGTTATTTTTCAAAAAAGTTGAGGGGAAAAGGGGTTATCGTAGCTAGATGGGCCTTGTGGGGTTTAGGAGCAACAGGTCCCACAGCGAATATTTTTAAATTTAGTTAAAAAGGAAAATTTGGGGTCGTGAAAGGTGTTAAGAGGGGTAACCATGTGAGATCCGTTAGTGGACGGGGAAAGATGGCGGGCATGGCCCCTAGGTCAAAAGGGGTCAAAGGGGGGAAAATGCTTGAATAAAATGGGAAGGGGAAAGTAGGCGAGCAGGAGATGGGGATCGTGTGAAGGTGGTGAAAAAAAAGCGGGCCCCAGGGGCCCGCTATTTTGTAAAAAAATTTCAGGGCCCAAGGACAGGGGCCCTTGCAGTCCCGATAGTTTGCAAATGGGGGGCGCAAAAGTACCTGGGGGGGTTTGGGGCAGAGCTTTATAAAGAGCTCCAGGGCACTAAGGAACTGGGGTTCTGGGGGAAGTTTAAAAAGCGGAAATTTAAAGGGATATAAAAGAGACCCGAAAGCAAAAGGGTTTTGGGGGAATGGGGCGAGGACTAGGGAACTAGAACAGGGGAAGGGGTGAACTAAAGGGAGGCAAAGGAGTGGTACAAGCCCTGGAGGGGATTTAAAAACCTTGCAAGCAAAGTAAAAAACATGGAGGCAGAAAGGGCAGGTAAGGGTAAGACAGGGTTTGGGGGGCCAGACCCACCACGGTCCCGGGGGAATGGGGGCTGTTTTTGACTTTTAGAGGGTCCCCAAAACCGGGCATGCCCAAAAGAGGGGAAAGGGGGGGAGCTGCAGCGGTGGAAGATGTCGTAGAGGGTGGTCAAGGGTTTGGGGGGAAGGGTGGGGGGTGAGGCTAGGGGGCTGCAGCGGTGGAAGATGTCGAAGTAGGGGCGCCTGGGGGGGCGGGTTGAGGGGTGGGTGAGACTGGGGGGACCTCCCCCCTCCTAAACCCTGGGCCAGTTGAGGCCACTAAAATCGTGGGGAGGCGGGTTCGATCCCCCCCCCCCATCGTTTTTTCCCAAAAAAATCGGCCCCTAAGGTTTCTGAGGGCGTGGTTGAGGCAAAGGGGGCCCTTAAATCCCCCGGGGGGCTCCCGGTGGGGCGGGTGGCCCTACGGGCCCCAAATTGGGGGAATAGGTATAGGATTACCCCCCCAGGGGGGGCGGGACTGATAGAAAAAAACGGGGGGAAACCCGAGGGCAAAGAAGGGGGCCCATACTGGGGTATAAAGAATAGAAAGGGTGAAAAATTTTTGGGCGACACGTGGCGTGAGAACCAAAAAGTGTGCGGGGTTTCCCCTGAGGGGGCCAAGGTAGGGAGGATGTTGTGAAGGAGGTGAGGGAGCAGGTGGAATGGTGTACAGGAAGGAAGGGTGATAATGCAGGGGGGGGGGAACACCCTTAAAGGAGGTTGGGCCCCGAGCAACGGTGGGAAAAGGTGATGGAGTGCCTTAAGGATTTTAAAAAAAGGCCCAGGAAAAAAGTACAGGGGTTTGTGGTGGAATAAATGAGGCGACCTGGGGGGGAAAATGCGGGGTTGAGGAAATGAGACCGCCACAAAAAAGCGTTTCCAAGAGGGGGTTTTTAAAAAAAAACGGAGTGCAGTAAGGATCCGGGGGACTATGGGAAACCCTTCTTCAAAAACTGGACGGTGCCCCCCCAAAAGGGGTCTTTTAAAGGGAGACAAATTGCACCTAAACGGGAAAGGGAGAGGGGGATTTGCGGGAGAATGCTTGAGTGGAACGCCGACTGAGAACTCGGCAATTTGGGGGAAAAAGAGGGTGACAAATCCCGAATGAGTGCGGGTTGCAAAAAAAAAGAATGGGGAGGATGGCGGGTGTGAATTTTAAAGGGGAAATGGAAGGGTTAAAAAAAAGGGAAGCCCTTCAGCAGAAAAATAAATAAATGGAACTTTTGACGTAGTTGGAGTAAACGGGAAAACCACAAATGAAAAGGGGAAAAGGGGAAACTTAAAAATCTGAGACTTAAGTATATCGGCAAGGGCAAAAGTAACAGCAAAAAAAGGGTGGCGGAGGGGGGAGTATTTTGTGAGGCAGGAAGCGGGTATAGATTTTAAGGGGCTAAATGTAGGAGGGTGTGAAATGGGTGGGGATATTTGGCAGAAACGCCCGGGAAATTTAAAGGTTTGCAAAAAGGGAAGAAAAAAGGGATCTTGGTGATAGTGTTTTACATACGTTGGGGAAAGGGAAAAGGAGCGAAGCCGAGAATGAAAGGAATATAGAATTGTGGGAAAGGTTTGTAGAAAAAAGAATAGAAGTGAAAAAAAAGTGATTGTGATGGGAGACATGAATGGTCACATCGGGGGGGGGGGGGGTTAAAGGGGAGGGAAAAAAATGGGAAAAGGCCAATTTCTGCTTTTACTTGCAGAGGGGAAAGAATTTGAAATTTTTGAATGTGAAACCCCGGGGTGAAAAGGTTTACCTGGAGTTTGGGAAAGGGGAATAACCCGCCATTGACTTTTTTGTTTGAACCGGGAAAGGTGAGAACGGGTTTTAAGTATGTGGGTGGATTGGGAAAAGGGCCCAAACGAAAGTAGCGAGTGACCATAACGTCCTGGTAATGGAGTATTTAAGTTTTGAAGGCAAAAAGAGTGACGTGGGAAAAAAGGAGGGGGAAAGGGCGTTGGAAAATTAGAGTGCAGACTGGGATTATTTCAGAGAATGGTGAGTAATGAGGCTGGAAGCTAGGGGAGAAGGTTTGAGCTGAGAGAGGTATGGGTTTAGATGAATGAGAGATTGTTAAGGGAAACTTAAAAAGTGGCAGAAAAGAGCATAGGCAAACAAGAAAGAAAAGCAAATGGCAGGACAAAAAGAGTTTTGGGGGAAAAAGAGATCGAAAAGGCCGGGGAAAAAAAGGAAAAAGTCAAAAAGGGGAAATGTTGGGGTCTGAAAAGAAAAGGTTTAAACAGTGGGAAACTGAAAAAATAGGTATGAAAGGGCAAAGGAAAGTATAAGGGGTAAGAAAAAAGGGGGTGAAAAGCTTGGGGAGGAAGGCCCAAAAGTTAATGAAGGAAAAAAGTGATTTAGAGAACCCTTTGGGAAAAAGGGGAGGAAGGAGGTAGGGGAAAGGTATAAAATTCCCTTTAAGGAGAAGAGAGTAACATACCGGAAATGTGAAGAAATATGGTGAATGGCGTCACTAAGGGGGGAAAAGGGGAAAGGCCAGAGCTGTAAAAAAGACTTCTGGAAAGATATTGGAGGTGTGAAAAGCCCCGATATTTACTTTTGGGAAAGTCAAACCTTTGGGGGAAAATAGAGGAATGTAAAGGGAAGGAAAATTAAAAAATGGGTGAATTGAAGGGTTTTGGGAGAACTGAAAAAAAGGAAAGGCCCCCCCGGAATGGGGGTTCCCGAATTAATTTTGGGGAAGAGAAAGGGGGGGGGGAGGAGTAATTGAAAGGGGAATTTTGAGTTTTTTGGACATATAAAGGGGAGGGAAAGGGTTTCCTGGTGCCTGGGAAAGAAAAGTAGAGTGACCCTCATTTCATAAGGGGAGGAAAACAAAAGTAGGGAAAGGGGATTAAAAATTTTAAAACCCCAAAACGGTATGTGCACGGTAAAGTAAAATTTTTTGTGTGTCTGAATGAAAACTAGGGGAATTTGGGAAAGAAAAAAGGTGATGGGTGGGAAAACAAATGGTTCAGAGAAACAGGGAGGTTTTTGGGCAATATGTTTTTTTAGTGAAAAAGAAGTGATTGAGAGAAACCAAAGGGAAAGGGGGAAGGAAAAAAATATCTAGCCTTTTTTATATATTGAAAAGCGTTGACAGAGTGGGTAGGAAAATGCTATGTAATTTGGGGGACGATTGGGCATGAGTGAGAAGGTTTTTTGAAATAAAAAGCATTTTTTATGGAACACACGGCCAAATTCGTTGGGGGGGACCTCGAACTGGTGGGGGAATAGTAAGAGAGGAGTAAACAGGGGTTGGGGTCCTTTTTCCTCTACTTTTTTTGGGTTATATTTTTGAGGGAAAAGGGAGTGAGAGGGGAAGCGTTAAAAGGTCTGGGGGTGAAAATTGGGGATGAATTTTTGGTGTACTGAGTATGCCGATGATTGGGGGAAACCCTTGTGAAAACCACAATGAGCTACAAGAGTTCTGAAAGCTTTGACTGAGTATGGAAGGGACTTCAACGTTAGGGTCGTAAGGAGAAGAGTCAAATGTTGGTGGTGAAGGGATGACCCCTGGGGGATGACAGATTTGGATTTGGGGGGTGGGGAAAGAAAAAAAGGAAAAGAAAGAGGGACAAGGATCTGGGGATTTGGTTGGATGATAAAGGCCTTTAGAAAAAATAAAAATGAGGGGGATAGCTAAAAGCCCCAACCAGTGGGGTTTGGGAAGGGTAGGGAGTAGGCAAAATTTTCCGGGCCCAAAAATAAAGAAAAAGGTGAAGGGCTATGGGAAGGGGGGTTGGGAGTCCCTAGCTTATTTTTATGGCCCCGGAAAAATGGTGTTGGGCTGGAAAGGGGTTTTGGGCAGAAATTTGGGAATTTAAAACAGAACAAAGAAGGGAGAATAGCATTGGGCCCCCCAAAGGGATTGGCATTGGAACGTTTGAGGGGCATGGGTTTGGGGCACGTTCAGAAGAGGATACAAAAGGGAGGACCTGGGTTAAAAAGAGCTAACTGCCCAAAGAAAGGGTGACAGCAAATGGGCAAGCAAAGGGTTTTGGGGCTGGAATATGTATGGGAAGTGATTTAAAGACTCTAAAAGTGGAAAAAGGGGCCCGGTGAACTGGTGTTTGTGGGCGGAGTGGTGAACATGGGGGTTGGGGTGTATGCAAAAAGGAAATAAATAGGGGAAATGGAAAAAAAGGGAAAAAAGGGAAAGGCTGAGGGGGAAGAGTGGAAATCAACACTTTGGGAAAGGTACAGGGGAAAGGACCAGCCACGGGATAAAAAGGGTTTTATGTGGTGGCTAAAGGAGGGGACCTACTCTTCAGAGCCAGGACAAAGTCGCTGGGGGAAAAAGTCGTAGTACAGATTGGGAAAATGATGGCACAAAGGGGGGTGTGATGTGGTGAAGAAGTGGGGTGAAACCGTGAGCACTTGATGCCCGGAATGTGAACGGTAAGATTTTCTAGAAAAAAAGATGTTGGAAGGGATGGTAGGAGAGGTCGGGGTGAAGAATGGCGAGAAATTAAGACGGGGTGGGGGATTTGGGGTACCTGCTGGGGGTTTTGTCCCGAGTTGGGGGAGTGACAGTCGGTGTTTTAAAGTTTAAAAGAATTCTTGGAAACTCTTGGGAGCCCCGTAGGAGAGAGCATTAGAGCCGGGGGGCCCCCAGTGATGGGGGACCCCTTTTGAAAGTGATGCAGGGGAAGGAAAAGGGGGGGAAAAAAAATCCCTAGTTTTGCTTCCCCCCTTTTGGGTTCTCTTTCCCAAAAGATTACGTGTTGGGGGGAGAAAAGCCGGACCAAAGGGCTTCCTGACAGCATCTGCTGGGTTACCCCAAATCAAGATCAAGATCAAGATCAAAAAGTCTCAAGGATCTCTCGGCTTTTTTTGACCCTGTGGGCCCACTCTTAACCCCGTCCCACTACCCCAAAAACCGTCGGCGCTTGCCGCGGCAAGCGCCACGGCAAGCGCCCATGCCATGTTGTGTCCACACTTTTTTTTCAAACCCTTTTTTTCCCTTTAACTGCTGCAATTTCTCAACTATTTCTCCCATTTAAATTTTTTTTCACATAAATTTCCCGTAATCACTGAATTCTTGGGTTTTGATGGTATAAAGGGACAAAAGCAATACAAAATATCCCAGATGGGGAAAATGCCGTAACTTGAAGCTAAAGTTCGGCGCTGACCCCCTAGTGACGGGCATGGGCCCCCCCAATATTAACCCCGTCCCCCTCCACTCACCACCGGGCGGCGCTTGCCGCGAACAGTGTTCGTCCCCTTCCAAAATTGGGAGTGGGACCCGATGCCCCACGAGCAAAATTTAACCGTCCCGGGGCTGCCCGCCACATTCAGCAGGTTTTTTAATTTGGGCGGGGATGCCCGTCCTCAGGGGCAGCGCCAAACACAGCTTCAAGTTATCGGGATTGTTTAAATCTAGCTATTTTTTTGCATTGCTATGTACCGGGGTTTCCACCAGAAAAAGTAAATCGCGTTACGAGTAGGGGGTCAAAAAAAAAATTTGGGAAAAAAAATTTAAAAAAATCGGGAAATTGCAGCGAGTTGAAGACAAAAAGTGAAAAAAAAGTTTTTACCTATTTTTTTTTGCTATATTTTTTTAGAATACACAAAAAAGGGTTTTTGTATATTTTTCTTGCTTAAGGGTATTCAGAAATGGGGTCATGAAGATGATGTTGGGTCAGTTTTCTAAACCTCCTGTGGTTTTTTCTAAACTCGATTGGGGAAACACGATATGCAGAAAAAAAAGACCTCACTTTGACATCAGGAAGCGGGGGGGGGCTGACCGCCGAACAAAACCGTTTTGTGTGGGCACAACCCGGCAACGGCGCTTCCCGTCGGCAAAACCGACGGGAAGCGCCGACGGGGTTTTAGTGGGAGTGTGGACGGGGGGGTTAAAACCTGCTGAATGTTGGCGGGCCCCGGGCCCAAGGTTACATTTTGCTCGTCCCCCGGGACGGGGTCCACACTGCCAAATTTTGGGTGACGAAAAAAATGTTCCCAAAGGGAACGCCGACGGGGGTAGTGGGGAGTGTGGACGGGGCTTTACATGGCGCATGTCCTACCCGGGAGGGGGGCCCCGAAGAGTCCCCCTGTTTTTACCCAAATTTGGGGGGCTGAAAAACGAGAATTTAGGAGCGACGATACAAAACAGAGCCGGCCGGCTCCCCCAGGGCCCCCACAGCAAACCCCCCCCTGGAAAACCCCCCCCGCCCTGGCCCCCTTTCCCCACCTTTGGGGTTTTTCCAAAGCACCTTAAAAAAACCTTTCACACCGGATGGCAACCACAAACCGTCCTTTGGGGGGGCCCAGGGCATTAAACCCACAGGGGCCCCCCCCGCCGCACCCCCCAATGGCCTAAAAAACGCACCCCCAGCACCGCCTGCGGCCCCAGCAAAGGCCCCCCATGGGCATGTCTCCGTTTAATTTTGAGCATGGGCCCGGAGCGTGAGGTGTTTTTTCATCAAGGCTGGGGGCTGGGGACGCCTCGGCCGCAGGTTTTTCGTTTAGGCTCCCGTGTGAGGTGGGGGTTTTAGCAGTGGGTGGGACGCCTGGTGGGCCACCAGTGCGTCCCAGGGCCCCTATCATAGGGCGGCCTACCCCATGATGTCGACAGAGGGGCGATCAGTGTAGCGCAGCGCGTCGTGTTGGGCCAAGTGACAGGGGATGCTGGGCAGATTTCTTTGAGTGAAACCCAGGAGCCTGGGGAAATGGTGTTTTGATTTGGTCAAGTGTAATCGAAGGCACGTCGAAGGCACTTTTGAGGTAAAGGGAAAGGCCAACCGCACTGGTGGGGGAGGCGGGTGTAGAGTTCTACGGGCAATGAGGTATTCTTGGGAAGGAAACCATAGAGAGAGGGGAAGTTTATCTTGGGAGAGATGCATGAGTCGCAAGAAGGGGACGTTCCAAGCCCCTTTACAAGCAAGAAGTGGGGGGGGTAGGCCTGAATTTGTCGGTTCCAAGGCTTTGGTATCGGAACTTTGGTGCTGGAGGTCCGGGAAGGAGGCACATTCCCCGGCGGAAGCAAGATTGAAGAGATGTAGTAAAAGGGTTGCCAGGAACTTTCTAAAGGACAAGAAATTGGTAGGTAAGGCCGTCTCTCCGGGGCAGTAGTCGTGCCCCAGCAAGAAGAGAGAGAGAGAGAGAGAAGAAGAGGAGAGCGAGAGAGAAGGAGAGAGAGAGAGAAGAGAGAGAGAGAGAGAGAGAGAGAGAAGAGGGGAGAGAGAAGAGAGAGAGGAGAGAGAGAGAGAGAGAGAAAAGCGGACATTTTTGAGATATTTATTGATATTATTATTATAGTCATCATCTAATATACTATAGGAGTAGCCGTGTGTCTGTCTGTCTGTCTGTCTGTCTGTCTGTCTGTTTTGGGGTAGCCGAAACTGTAAATTCAATTTTGATGAGAGTAGATTAAAAAAAATCGCAAGTAAATCAATCGTAGGGGGAAAAGCAGCTCAGTCCCATGTCGATTGAATCATTTAGAAGGTTTTTTTGGGGGGCAAAAAACACTTTTAAGGGTATTAGATTGCAAGAAGAGACTCAAACGGTAACGCTTTGCCGGGCATTTCACTCATAACTCCGTAGACTCATGGACTTACCGTTTGTGTGCGTGTCGTGTGTGAGTGTGATTTGTGTGTGTGTGTGAATGCAGCATGCATGTGTGTGTGTGGTACAAGCATCATGTGTGTGTGTGCTACATGTGTGTGGGGCGTGCGTGCTGCATGTGTGTGTGTGTGTGTGTGTGTCCATTTGTGTGTGGGCGCGCGCGCGCGCGCCGCGTGTGCGTGTGTGTGTGTGTGTGTGTGTGTGTGTGTGCATGCATGCTTTTGTGTGTGTGTGTGTCTGTGTGTGTGCATGTGCGTGTGCGTACTTGGGTGCGTGTTTTGTATATGTGCGTGTGTGTGTGTGTGTGTGTGCGTGTGTGTGTGTCTGTGTGTGTGCTTGGGGTCGAGATTCTAATATACTCCATGCACGGCCAACTAACTCTACGTCAGCCTGTAAAGGGGTTGGCGACTGTTCCTTCGAAGTGTTGGCGCCCCGTGGAATCACACGGAACGTGGTCTACCCCGGGGCACTTTGACCAGTGACCAACGACAGGAACAACGCGATGGATTTTGCACTCACATTGTTGTCTTATATATACTACTACTACACACATTAATACATGGTCCGAAGGGCCCACAAACACTTGTTATCCACTATAAATAGAGCAGTATCTTTAGTGCAGTATCTTTAGCGCGTACTGCTTCTGCAGATTTTTAGTCCTGGCGATTGTTATCACCAGTCGTAGTTATTGTGTTCAATTAATAACATTAGGAGGCTATAATTTATTGCGGCCTAGTCAAGGTGGTAAGTGGGGACACAGTGTGACGACATCCCTGGCGTGGAACTTTGATCAATACACAAGCGAAGGTTTAAAAGTGGTGTGGGGGATGTGCTAGAGAGGATTATATATATATTTTATATATATATATATATATAAAATATATTTAAATTACAACCTGTGTAAATTTCCCGTAAATGTGCGGTAGCCCGCACGCTATATTGCAAATGTCCCGGTAGAGCGCACGCAATATTGCAAATGTCCCGGGAGACCGCACGCTATAGTGTAAATGTCCCGGTAGACAGCACGCTATAGTAGCACCGAGAATTGTCTTTTCTCGACCCTTTTCACTAAGGGTCGAATCCCATAATTGAGCCAGTACGGATTTGGCACCACCGCGGATGGGGGAAATCCCCTAATAAGCCAACGCCCAACCGGTCTCCATAAATTGGTTCTACATTAGTAACCTGTGGGCAGTAATCTTACCTCGCTTATTTTTTCAAATATCCTCTCCTCTCTTAATCCCTTTCACTTCCCACAGTGATACATGAAAACCTTGAGTTCCAGGTA
>JACEEZ010000813.1:269306-288883 GCA_016584305.1 Chionoecetes opilio | reverse complement strand
GTCGACAGTACGTGCAGAAACACCTTATGACTAAGGGCTTTATGGTTAGTATGAGTCTTTATATTTGAATGAGTTCTTAAGGTAAATGAATTAGTAAAAATAAATTTAAATTTTGAGTTAGGAAGATGTAACTTAAGTAGATCATTGAGTTTTTTTCGAATGGTGTAACTGAGATGGCCGTAAAATGGGAGTTTAACATAGTGTGTGTCTAATATGGGTTCGGGTTCGTTCGACTCTGGGTTGAACTTTTTATCCCCGAAGACACCACCACCTTTGAAAGTGCGCCGGCCAAGGTTACTTTCTGGGTACATTTCACACATTGCATCTTTATTTCTACAGCTGTAGCTATATATCTCTTCATGTTAACACAACATGGGCCACAAATTGCAGGTCTTATGCAAGCCATAGAAACGGCAATGGATCTATCTATCTATCTATCTATCTATCTAAACCACCTTCACTGCGGTCTCTGTGGCATGTATGGCAGGGCATTTCCATAGCTTGGGTTTTGATCTGTGCTTCTCTCAATAACTCCATAGCCTTTTTTATGGCTTGCATAATACCTGCAATTTGTGGCCCATGCTCTGGATGTTCGCCTGCATGGTTGCCGCACACTCTCGTTTCCACTTCCACCTCAGTGATATCTTTCTTGGGTTTATCAGTCTCTGTGTTAACCGTAACAGTCTTACGTTCAATGATGGTTTCTTCCTTGACGGTGTCGTTAGAGGGAAGCTTTTCTGCTGTTTCTGTAATGACAACTTCCTTAGTCTCGTTGTCAGGAAACACTGCAGGCTTGACTACATCCTTGCTTGGACCGTCCTCGGATGCAATACTGCTCTCATTCACCTTCTCAATGACCGGCTCTTCCCCTGTAGTTGTACGTGGAAATACCTCTTCTGTTAACATGAAGAGATATATAGCTACACCTGTAGAAATAAAGATGCAATGTGTGAAATGTACCCAGAAAGTAACCTTGGCCGGCGCACTTTCAAAGGCTGTGGTGTCTTCGGGGCTCGAGGTCGCGTCGGGCACCACCTCCAGGACGTCAGTGGCCAGGATCCCCACCACGGCCAGGCACAGCACAGAAAGGACTTGAAACATTATTGAAGTTCGGTGGAATTGTTAAATGAGTTTGAATATCTATCTGTCCCTATCTTGCCTATCTTTTGTTTATTGCCTAGTTGGTTGTTTAATGCCATCCTCTCTACACCCACAAAGAATGAAGAGTTTTTGAGAGATTTTCCCATATCTTAATGTATTTTTTTTGGAATGTTGGAAGAACATCTTCCTATCTGTTTTTTTTTGTCCTAATTTGATAAGTATGTTTGTTGACTCATATCAATATTATTAGAGAGCTTTGAATGCAATTGGTTTATAGCTTTACATAGAGCCAGCGAATGATATCCAGGCAAAAGAATGTGTGAACGAGAGAGATAGGTGGGTGGTGGTGGTGGTGGTGTGGTGGGTGGGATAAGAACATAAGACCATAGGGAGCTACAAGCAGCCGTGAGCCTACACGTGGTTAATACAAGTGTAGTAACACACACTAACCCCACGTAACATCACGACACAGAGCCTCGCCACTATACACCCGACGGAGGTGTTGAGTGAGTTGGTGGCCGATGGTAGTGGTGGTGGTTGAAGCAATGACAGAGAGAGACCGCCCACTAACACCAGAAAGCATGACAACACCCCACCCACCACCCACCACACACAAACACCACACACCCACACACACAATCACACCACACCACCCACACAACACCCAACACACACACACACACTCACGACACACACCCACCACCCCACACACACACACACACACCACTCTCATCCCCCCACACCCCACACCACACACCACCACCACACACACCACACACACACACACACACACACACCACACCCACACCCACCACACCACCACCACACACACACACCACACCCGACACACCACACACACACACACACACACACACACACCACCCACACACCACACCCACACACACACCACACACACACACCTCACACACACCACACACTCACACACACACAAACACACACAAAATACGTTTAGTATTCATGTTTTCGGGATTTTAATTTTAGATTTGTTTTAAAGCATAAACGCTAGGTAATGTATTTGGATTTTTTTAATTTGATGATTTCCTTCCCTTTTTCTTTATTTCACCAATCACAAGACCTCCAGAATTACAGATACACCGCCACATTAATGGTCCATATTTGGGGCATCACTATTGAATCATTTCTATAATTACATAATACAAACTACATCAGTGTCATTATCCGTTTGTTTGCCTCAATTTTAAGCTATTTTATCCAAGACAAAGTGACCCAAGTATTATTAATAAAGAATTGTAACACAGACTGGCATTAACTCACTTTTGTAACCGATCATGCTCGCAGTTGGAATTGGGCTGACGTATTCCAGTTCAACTGTCCCAATGAAAGCATATATTGCTTCCTTCTAAATTCGACAGCTTGTTTAAAAAACTTTTCCAGAAGAAGAATTTGGTGTCAATAATAAAAAGGAACGAACCCATACATTCCATTAGCTTAGAAACAGTATACCGAAAAACTCGCTAGGATAAGACTTTTCACATGACTGGCCTTTAAGCATTCAGGGAACAGTCATAAGCAATATGAATAAGCGACAACAATTCCATAAGCACAGCAAAAAACTACCTATTACAAACATTAAAGACACCAAGGAAAATCCAAATCTCCACTGGAAATCTTTACTAACTACTAGACGGGTCCAAATTCCCAACATAAAAAGAAACAAAGCGAACTAAAACCATTGGGGGGTCCCAGAAAATGTCCAATAAATTTAACATTCACTTCCTAAAAATGGCTATAAACCAATAATTCCTTTGTTGGAACTCCCCTTGATTACTAATCAATTTCTCCTGCGTTTTCTATGTATTTACCTCCTTAACCCACTGAAACTGAAGATGCGTCCAAGCCCATTAAAACTGCACACCCGATTGACTGTGTCCCACCGCAAGTAATATTCAACAACACCATCAACTTTTTGTCAACCCACTGACTCCACATTAAAGCACTCTCATTAGAACAGGATTTTTCCCGACGACTAAAGGCAAAGTGATTCCATTACAAATCGGCCAGGTAAATATTGAAAAACCTTTAACAATTACGCCCCATTTCCATACTACCAGCTTTTCGAGCAAAAATATTCGAAAAAGTCACATTGCACCCGTTTTTGATTAATTAATTAAAAATATCTACTTTCTAATACCTACCTGGTTTTCGGCACCCATCAGCAGGTCGGAATAATCATTCCACAAATGTGGGTACCCTACATAACCTTGAAAAAGAAACATCATGTTCCCGTGCTATTTCATCGACTTATCAGGCCTTTGATCTTTAAACGTCCCGATGTGCGGGATAGCGTGAACATAATGGGGCAAGTAGAGGTGTAACAACTGCACCTTTTTGAGAGCTATTGTAACCATAGGTTTTCTACGGTCAGTGGGATCTTGTAATGGTATTTAATTCTTCCAAAACTATAACCACAGGGTTTATCCCAAGGAATCTAATTTCTAGACCCATACTTTTTCTTGTTTACATATTTATATTGCAAATGCTAGTTCAAAGTTCAAATTATACTATATATGCTGATGATACCACTTGCTATTGCGGGATAAGGTATCTAATTTACACAGAAGTTTACTATAGAACTAGAATTGATTTCAATGGATAAAAAAACTAACACATTAAAACTTATCCTTTCCAAAACTACTATTCCTCTTTCAATCGTCCTTAAACATTCATCTTCCCTCCATGTTCTTAGAGGCGGGTGAATTATTAAAAGTGTAACTCATACAAGATTTCACTTGGGGTCCATCAATAGATGCAAATTTGAAATGGAGCCCTTGCAGATAAATGATGTTATGATTCCCAAACTACTTCCCGAATTTTTGGTGGCATATTCAATTATTTTATAAGTTACGTATCACCTCCAAGCGTAAGCTTATGATCATATATACTACACGTTGTGTTACCCTCACCTTATATTATGTTGTGTGTTTCGTAATGGGCCCATGTAAAACTTGGCCCTCCTTCATTACGCAAATTAAAAATAGCCACAAAACAAAATTTTAGAGATGTAGATTTCATTTAGGTTATTTTTTACCTTCCTACAGCCATATATTTTTCAGACACAAGCTTCTTAAATTTTTACTCTCTCCATAAATTTGGCTTTCTTCTACTTATACATTTTTTAAGAATTACAACAGAAGGGCACTTCCTTTTTACTTACAAGAAACCATTCCAGCACTAGAATATAATGTTCAGTTTTAGTTTTTTGTCCGCCAGTATCGAACAACTCTCTTCAGTACCAGCATATCTGTTTTATTTTTGGTCCCCCTCAATTTATGGAATACTATTTACCATGACTTGAAAATTCTGTGTAATTCCGGTAGTAATTCCTCAATTTAAATATAAATAAAAAAGTATCTATTCACCGCAACAAAAATTTTTGTAGAAATCACTCTACAATAATGTAGATAGTTTCCCAGTCATGGAATCTGTTTTTTCTCTCTCTTGTATGCTGATGTCCTTACTATAAGTGTTAGTTGATGCCTCCTCAGCTGTTTTTGTAACAAAAAAACAAAAAAAATTGGTTATTTTTTTTTTTATATAAATATATCTGTTTCAAGGAGCCTTGCTCGACAGATTCCATTCCAACATTATTTAAATTGTTAAGTTATCATATTTAATAATTTGCTATGGGAAATAAAACTTACTTCCTTAACACACACACACCACACACACACGACCACACACACACCACACACCACACACACACCATAGCACACATCACACACACCCACACACGATACCGAAATGGTGTGTGCAGGAAATAGCCGTAATGCCGCGTCCGACTTATGTAGCCCGCGGCGACGGCAACGAGAAGGTTTTGGAGAGGGCTTACGCGTGTTGTGGTGCGCGGCGTGGGGTGTGGGAGAGGGGGCAGGGGGATGGCGGGTGTGGGACGGGGGGCAGGGATGAGAGGTGTTGGGAAGGGGCAGGGGATGGATGGTGGGGAGGGGGCCAGGGATGGAGAGTGTGGAAGGTGGCAAGGGATGGAGGTGTGGGAAGGTGCAGGGAATGTGGAGTGTGGGAAGGGGGCAGGGATGGAAGGGGTGTCGGGGAAGGGGGCAGGGGACTTGAGGGGTTGTGGGAACGGGGGCCCAGGGATATGGAAGGGTTGGTGGGGAAGGTGGGCAGGGATGGAGGGTGTGAGGAAGGGGGCATGGGATGGAAGGGTTGGGAAAGGGCAGGGGATATGGAGGAGTGTGGAGGGGGCAGGGATGGAGGGTGTGGGAAGGGGCGGGGGATGGCGGGTGTTGGATGTAGGGGCAGGGGATGGAAATGGGGTGTGTGGAGGTGGGCAGGGATGGCTGGTGTGGTGGGGAAGGGCAGGGGATGGAGGGGTGTGGAAGGGGCAGGGGATGGAGGGTGTGGGAAGTGGGCTAGGGGATGGAGTGTGTGGGAAAGGGGGCAGGGCTGAAGGGGTGTGTGTAAGTGTGTGGCAGGGGATGGAGGGTGTGGGAAGGAGCAGGGGATGGAGGGGGTGTGAGCGGGCAGGGGATGGAGATTGTGGAAGGGGGCCAGGGTATGAGATTGTAGGGAAGGGGGCAGGGGAATGAGGGTGTGGGAAGGGGGCAGGGGAGGGAGGTGTTGGGCAGGGGCAGGGGATGGAGGGTGTTGGAGGAGGGCCAGGGGATGGAGGGTTGTTGGGAAGGGGCAGGGGATGAAGGGGTGGTGGGAAGGGGGGTCAGGATGGAGGTGTGGAAGGGGGCAGAGGGATGGAGGGTTGGTGAAGAGGGCAGGGGATGGGAAGGGTGTGGAAGGGGCAGGGGATGGAGGGTTTGGGGGAAGAGGGGCAGGGGATTGGAGGGTTTGGTAAGGGGCAGGGGAGGAGGTGTGGGAAGGGGGCAGGGGGTGGAGTGGTGGGGGAAGGGAGGGGCAGGGATGGAGGTGTGGGAAATGGGGCAGGGGATTGGCGGGTGTGGGAGAGGGGGGCAGGGATGGAGAAGTGTGGAGGGGCAGGGATGGAGGTGTGGTGCAGGGGGCCGGGGGATGGAGGGTGTGGGAAGGGGCAGGGGAAATGGAGGGTGTTGGGGAAGGCAGGGATGAAGGGTGTGGAAGGGGGCAGGTGGGGGTGTGGGAAGGGGGCAGGGATGGAGTGGTGGAAGGGGGCAGGGGAATGGAGGGTGTGGGAAGGGCAAGGGATGAGGGTGTGGTAAGGGGCAGGGATTGGAAGGTTTGTGGTTGGAAGGGGAGGGGCTGGAGGGTGTTGGAAGGGGGCTCAGGATTGGAGGGTGTGGGAAGGGGGACCATGGGGATGGAAGGGGTTGTGGGCAAGGGGCAGGGATGGAGGGGTGTGGGAAGGGGGCAGGGGCTGAGGTAGGTGGGACAGGGGGGCAGGGGATGAAGGTGTGGGAAGGGGGCAGGGATGGAGAGTGTGGGAGGGGGCAGGGATGGAAGGGGTGTGGGTGATGGGGTGGATAGGATGAGAAGATAGAGCGAGGGATATTGGTTGAGGGTGAAGTGGTAACCTGCACTGGGTCGCCAGATAGGAAACAAGTTCCCGCCGATATCCGGCGACTGTTCCAAATTTTTCACGTCGGCGGGAGTTTTCCAAAGTTCCGGCGACAGTTTTTCTAGTTCTTGATCTTTGATTATTACAGGTTTTAGGAACTGTTCGCCCGAGACTGTCCGCCATCAAACAAACGAGAACTGTCGCCGACAGTGATACGCTTCGCAGACGCGGAAATTTATCGGCGACAGTTCCCATTTGGGAATGATGTAAAGGAAAGTAAAGGTGTTTTATGGAACTGTCCCCACTTCTGATTGGAAGACCTCATGAAGTCGTCCCCCCCAGACGACTGCCATGGTCCCGTGGCATGTCCCTAGCGTTTCAAATGGGCTTTCTAACACTTGAACAGTTGACGCGGCTCAAGTAGCCGTCGAGCTTGTCCTGCCCTACCGTTTTGTTCTTTTTTTTACTATCAAAGCTTAATTTCTTTAATTTTACAAGGATTTTTCCTTAGCTATATTGCTGATTATAATTAGTTATTATAAGGATTCTTTCATTGTTGAGAGGCTTTAGTAATCATTATTCTGGCCTCTCTATCCAAAGCAGCCCAAGTGATGCGCCCCTATAAGCCGGTTAGGTCACAAGAAGAGAAGATCAAGCCAAGGTGGAGTGTGGAGGATTTATGGCGGTTATTAATAATATCTTTTCTATTACCGACCCCATCCTCTCTCCCAAGTATATTGAATATGTGGATTTGTCGCTGTAATGGTTTTGGATGACATTGACGCTGTGGTTCTATATTATAGTAAGTTGATATCCAAAAGGCAGTAACTAGGCACTAAAGGAGGGGTGTGGGGGTCCCGCAACCGGGAACGGGGATTCACGCCGTACGAAGCATTACCAAACGCGAAAATTAATTCAAATTTCGCGCACCCATGACCCACCACGGATGCGTGCAACCTCGTTGAACTACATGCGAGCAACGGGTAGACTTTTCATGACTAGAGTAGGGTGGGGTGGGGTCCCACACGAACGGGGGATCACAAGTAACAAATTTTAAAACCCTTAAATGACCTTTGTATCTGGTTGTATTCATGAGGGGTACCATAGGTGGGGCCCATATTTGTGAAGTTTTTGTTTTGGCAAGGTGTGCGCACTCCTCCTCAGGTAGCGGAACAAATGGATTTTGTTTTGATTTTTTTTCCACTAATTTCGTGGCTAACGTTTTCCGGGTAACGAGTTGTCCCCCCCCCACCTATCGTATACGTCCATACTTCAAAGTGTGTTGGGGGGCGGACGGTGGAGGCCACGGGTTTAACGGGAAAGGGGCGGGACCTACCCCCGGTTGCCCACAACCACTTTTGAGTCAGCATAAGGAAAACTCAAGAAGGCCGTTAGTATTTCGTACGACGTTGTAGTTTTTCCTTCAACCCATGTACATTAACCTACATCCCCGTCATCCCAATCACTATGTTCGAGGAAGACACAATATATTATTTGTCCCGATGTTTCTTGCCCTCTATGTCTGTCCTTAAATGTTACAGATGCCAGTGACCACCCAAAATTTTGTAATGAATGGTGGTCAACTAGGGTTTTGCCGCAGACCTATCTAACACATAATTTCCCAACCTGGGGGAAATTTTCCCCTGTGGAAATTTCAGGATTCTAAGGGGGAAAATGGTATCCGTAGAGACATATAATTACTAGCATTTAGTCCCGACAGAAAAAAATTGCTCTTAGGTTCAGAGTTTTTCGCGATTGACTCTTTTTTCTTTAGTGTATATTATTATGAGAGGATAGTGGTCTATATACTTGTTTATTTACGCAAGTGATGTGTGATTTTTGCCTACTTTTTTTCTTCACCGGCATGAAGGTGGGAAATCCGGATTGTTTTGAACCAGTGGAAGGGGGAACAACGGACAAAGTTGGACCAACTGATCTAACATAATAAAGACAGATTCCCATGGAATAGACATTTATGAAAAAAGGACCAGTCATCTCACACTCATTAACTACCACACCAAATAGCCTCCTACCACTCCATTACTCGCACACATTCATACCTCACCAATCATTACCACACACGTCCATCCTCACACTCATTACTCACACCCCATATCTCACCGACTCATTTTACTCACCACTCTACCTCCCACTCTTAATCCACACATCCATACCTCACCACTCATTACTCACACCTCCTACATCACCACTCATTACTCACACACCCTTCTCACCACTTCATTCTCCAAACATCCATACTCCACCACCACTCATACTCCCACATCCTACGCTCACCACTCATTACTCCCCACCACCGTCCATACCCTCAACCACTCTTATTTACTCAGTATACATAACCTCCATACCTCAGCCACTCCTTAACTCCCCACACTCCCATACCTCACCCCTCATTACTCCCAGCATCCATACCTCACCCCTCATTACTTACACACCATACCCTCACCCACCCATTACTACACTCCATAACCTCACACTCATTCTCACACATCCATAACCTCACCACCCTTACTCCCCCCTCCTACCTCCCCATCATTACTCACACACCCTATACCTCACCACTCTTACTCCCACCCATAATCTCCACCACTCATCTCCACACATCCCATCCTCCCACTCATTACTCCTACCAATCCATACCTCACCACTCCATTACCTCAACACATCCATCATCACCACCATTATTACTCACCACCCATCCTCACCACTCATTTACTCCACCCCATACCTCACCACTCTTACTCACACATCTACCTCACACTCATTTACTCAAACATCCTACCTCACCACTCATTACTCCCACACCCAAACCTCCAACACTCATTCTCACACATCTACCTCCACCACTCATTAGCTCCCCACACATCCGTACCTTTCACCACTCATTACTCCCCACAACCCATACCTCCCATCTTCTCACACCCTACCAGAGCTTGGGCAGTATTGTTTTAAATTAATTTGTTGTTAACTATCTTTGTTGTATTTAGACTATATTTTTTATAATACATTTGTATTTAACGTATTTTTTTAATTACAGTATTTAATTCTTAAATATGTTATTTAATACTCCCGAATATCAATATATAAATACCTTTTTATCAGTTTAATTACCTCAATACCTCAATTATATCTCATTACTCAAAGATAATTAATTCCTGTATGTACATATACCATAGGAAGTAGCCTTTATCATTTTATCAAGCCAACTTTAGTAATGGTTTATCAAGAGTTACTCATACATGTTTAAAATTGTGCTTATTTAAAATGTATTTAAACTGGTATTTAAATACTTTCCTGAATGTTATTTTAACGTGTATTTTGGTAATTTACGATACATTTCTCCCATGTATTGAGTTTTTAGTAAATTTAAATACATTCATGTATTTAGTCCCACTCTGCCCCGATACCTCACCCTCTTACTTACACACCCATACGTATATAGTCACCACTCTTTACTACCACACTCATATATATCAACCACTCACCTTAAACTACCACACTCCCTACGTATTATCACCACTTCAATTACTAAACCACACTCATTTTATCACCACTCATTACTACCACCCCATAATGTATCTCCCACTCATTACTAACCACCAGCTCATGTATATCACCACTCTCTTAACTACCCACACCCATAACGTAATTATCACCACCTCTTCCTACCACCTCATATATCATCACCACTCATTACTACCACCCCTCTATATACCCACTCTTATCCCACACCCATACGTATTAATCCACCACTCTTCTACCACCTCATATATTTCCACCTCATTACGAACAACCCCCATACCTCTAACTCATTCTCCACACCCATACTCACCACTCCTTACTCCCACACACCCTACCTCACACACATTACTCCCATCCATACCCTCACACTCATTAATCACACTCATACCTCACCATTTATTACACTCACTACACATCATCCTCCGCTTTCAAAGACCGGATTTTCTCGTACTATTTCAAATACTTTATTTGTTTTGAAATCATTTAAGAAAATTTTTTTGGCGGGGGGGGGGGGTTTTTGGTTATTAAGTAACTACAAATATAAGACTACAGTAACAGTCCGCCAAATATACTACCACTCGAATGTCCCGCAAGTTTGGATGGCCCTCATTAATTCATGGTTTTCTTATACGACATGTTTTTTTTATTAACTATTTTTTATTAAATCTTTTTTTATTTTTTTAATTAGTTATCTATCCACGGGACGCCTAAATAGCCCGAGGGCCCTTTGTGGCGCGTGCCTGTGGCCTCATTTCACCTCATGTACAATCCGCCAGGGGCCATGGTTTTCACAACTGTACCTTGTCCACGCGAGTCTGACTCGACAATCGGCAGTTTTTCACCCTCCCGGTGCCGAGCTTGGAGCTCATAAATACCGATCTTTTGGTAATGCTGGGCCTCACCACCACAACCACCCTCCCACTTTGGCTCAGAGAAACAGTATTTTATCATGAAAAATTCCCCCGGTATGAGTGGGACCGTGTTAATCGAAACCTACGGAAGAAAACAGTTTTGTGCCGATGCCCTTGCAGTGTGTAACCCACCGAGCTGTACCAGGTGTGTGTGTGTGTGTGTGTGTGGGATGTGTGTTGTTGTTTGTGTGTCAAAGTTTGTATTGTTCATCAGAAGATTGCCAAGTGCCAAATTATTGTTCTTTTTTTTTTTAGTTTTTTCTATGTACATCATAATAAAATGCTTGGGTCGATATTCGAACTGGATTTCCAGAAGGGTCTGGTGTGTGTGTATATAATAATCATATATATGTATATAATATATATATCTAATAGTATTTATATATATATATATATATATAAGGAGAGAGAGAGAAGGAGAGGAGAGAGAGAGAGAGAGATTGAACAGTATAATAGATAAGTATTTATATAGTATATTAATATAATAAATAATATTTTTTTTTTCATCTCTCTCTCTCTCTCTCCTCTTGCATCTCCCCTCTGCCTCTCTCTGCTCTCTCTCTCTTAACTCTCTCTCTCTCTCTCTCTTCTCTCTATCTGGTGTGTGGTGTTCGTTGGTTCTAGGTCTATTATATATATATACCCCAACACCACCAGACCCCTTTCTGGCAATCCCGTTTCGGTTTATCGACCGTCCCCAAGCATTTATTATTAACTAAATAACTTAAAATAAAAAATACGTATACTACCGTAGTTTAACACTAAAGCGCCACCTGCACTTAATTCGCCAGGCGCCATATAGTTGAGAAATTGTTAGCTCACTTATTGATGTGTATGTGCCACATGAAGATGAATACACAGTAGTTTTTATATATAACTGTAATTCTTCCCTGTTTCAGCGTTGTTTTTGCCTTTGTATTCTGCAACGTATATACGGTTTTCAATTTCGGCTTACTCGTTTCTTTTCGGGCACGACGACGGTGGGAGACACTCCCAGTGGGGAACCTCCTTCCCAGTGGAGGGGGAAGGGGAGTGGTAGGTATATCTTTCCGCGCTAAACTACAAATGAGGCCGGGCGTCCAGGAGGAGGCTGTAGACACTTTACAGGTATATTTCTCCCATTCAAAGTCCCTTGATAGTTTTCAAGTTATTGCTTGGGAGCTCAGATATTATAATGTCAGTGCTCTATTAGTCCTGGTCCTCGAACAAGGATGAAAATAGTGATGAAAGGGGAATGAGAGTGGATATAAATTAAGGTAGAGGTGGAAGGTTTCCTTCAAGACACCTAGGGCCGTACTATGCGATCGCCTTGCGTCCGCTTGCGATTCTGCGCCCAGTCAAGGTCCGCCAAGGGGGCGGAGTCAGGAAAGTGTGTTGAACAACTTTACAGTATTTTTCTTCCCATTGAAGCCGTTTGATTAGTTCCAGTTTATTGCTGGTAATGATAATCCCTGAATGCAGACCATGTTAACAGCTTATTAATGATATATATGGTACTGTAATAATCAAGATCAAGAACGAGACCTGTCGCCGCCAATTGAACTCCCGCCGACGTGAAACATTGGAACAGATCCGCCGATATCGCCCGACAGATTTTTTCCAGGTAAACAGGGCGGAACTAACCTGCCCTCCAGGTAAGGCCCCACCCGGGTGACCCGAGGACCCCGCCGGGGACACCAGGGCCGTCTCCTTCCCCTCCACCTGTTAATCTCCTCTTCCGGAGGCACTGGACGGGGGAGAAGGGGAGAATTCTTTGATGATAAGACGAAGAGAGAGAGAGAGAGAAGGAGAGAAGAGAAGAGAGGAATAGAGAGAGAGAGAGAAGAGAGATAGAGAGAGAGGAGAGAAACAGAGAATAGCGAGTAGATAAACCAGAAGCACGAGACATAAACATACACAGGGAAGGAAATTCAGAGAAAATATGCGAGCCTGTTGCAATTACCGATACACCACATAACTTAAATAAATTGCCAGAACAACACATGATACGAAGAAAACAAGAAAAAAGTAAGATTAATTAGCGTAAAATAACGTAACACTCTTGGTACGACCTCAACCTCCCTCCTATAATTCTTCTCTCTCTCTCTTCTCTCTCTCTCTCTCTCTACTCTCTCTCTCCTCTCTCTCTCTCTCATCTCATCTCTCTCTCTCCTCTCTCTCTCTCTCTCTCTCACTTATAGAGTAAAGTAATTAAATAATATATTAATAAATAAAGTAAAGTTTAATGGGTGATCCCTGCATAATACGAAGTCCCATCCCACAACTGACTGTTTTCAGACCAAATATTTATCATTAGCATTTCCGCATCTCTTGTATTGCTCAACATATTGGTGGGAACTTTCATACTTGTCTCGACAACCTTTTTTTTCTTCACCAGAAAAAATGTTTACGCCACATGTCAACACCAACGCTATGCTCCACAGACCCTCCTATTTTTAACGACCTAAACGTTCCAAATGACCCTCGACCATCACTCAGCCGTAGACCTCTGACATACTGCTCACTTGTCTCTCCTCAGGAGGGTTTCTAAGTCCCCGGATTGACAGAAGCCCCTGTGCTGGTCCTGGACCCGGTTTGTTTATAATAAGGCCTATGGGATTCCCATAAGGTTCGACATAACATAAATGTTGCCCCAATAATATCTCTAGGTGTATGGAGCACATCTCCCGCCGATAGCTATGTGGGCTGGTTTTTCCTTTTTTGACACAACTCTCGCTAAACGTAGCAGTTGACATTACCCTAACTTGCTCTTAGCATCATGCAATCCGCTTGGAATCAGTAAATATGAGCAGTAATTATGTGAGAACCTTACGAACTGAAATAAAGCAATATTAAGGATTCATTCATATTAGTGTAAAATAAGATCCGTAGAAGTTTTTACAGCCGGGGAACGATGTAACACTTTGTCTCTCTCCTCCCTAAAATAAATATGGTTTATCTATCTCCACAAGTAAAGGTAGAGGTGACGGAAGGAAAACACAACGGTTTAAACCAGTAGTAACAGAAGAAAGAATGATAACACATTGCATACTAATACTATCATCATCGAATCTATGTTCATGGTATTTGTAGATATCTGAAGTCATCATGTTGACTAGTTTATCATTACAGCAAAATTGAAACATTCCCGGCCTTTCAAATACCGCTTTGAATACAGAAGTCCAACTAGAGTTCTCTGGTTGAGAGTTTGTTTCTTAGTTTTGTTTTTAAATTGTTTACAGATGAAAATATCCTTTCTGCTGTGGCACTAGAATGAGGAAGACGCAATAGCCCAGAAACAAAACTTGACAAATTTGGAAACATGGGGGTTTCATCACCACTCTTTATTTCTCTAACTGTCTCCCAGAAGCCTTCAACATCATTGATTTCTGAATCAGCAAGATCGGTGTTTCTTAGTACTCTCCATTCTTTGTCTAGGTGATTTATTTTGTCAGGACCTACAATTCCAGGAAATACACTAGCCAATGGACCAATGGAGACCACATTTCTTGACTTGCTTCTTTGGGATCAATGAAGCTCAAATTACTTCTTCCTTGCCGTCGGTTTATTATCATGTTTTCTTTTAACCTTCATATTAATAATATTATTTTAAGCGATAAAATACATATTTTTTCAGAAGCCTCAAAAGTCCCCAAATCGAGAGTAAATGTCCCCATGTCCCCATCAGTGCCCCGAAATCCCCAAATATAGGGACAAATCCCCAAATCTGGCAACTCTGCTGGGGCGGCAGGCATAGTCCCGTTTTCTAACGCCGCCCGTGGTCTGCCAGCCAACCACACAGCAGAGCGACACAACGATGCCAAATTCCGCCTGCTTTAAACTTCATCATATTTATTTGTGTGTTTCATGCATGAATAGGTCAAAGATACATAAACGTATACTATTAAGAGGTGTTTTTAGAATCAATGCTCATATAATTTCCACCTACTTTGCTTAATCCAGTCAGTAAGAAAACAAAAACACGCCAGCACAGTCTGTTTACATCGTCAGTTGACCTAAACCAGGGTTTCTCAAACAGAGGGTCGCAACCCCTCGAGGGGTCGCGAAAGTCCTCTGGGGGGTCGCGAGATTTCTAGTATGTGCAAAATGCATTATAGAACACAATATTCATAAAATATGCTTATTCTTTTATATCTATTTTCAGTATAAAACAAAATAATGATTATACCTTCCTAGGCTTTAATAAACTACTAACATACAAGTACAGTTACATAATCTGACTGAGAAAAGAGTTGATCCTTTGTCCTCCCTCCCCTTTCCGTCAAGCCCTCACCACCACGCTCACACGTCCACTATACTTGTAGCATCGCTGCCCGACCCTTGTTAATGCATTACAAATCCACATCACAAGTCTAAACTATATTTAGGTGACTTATTTTTTTGATGCGTGTAAAGCAAGAATATAGAATACTAGCCGCAAAGCTGCCCTCCGGGCGGACTTTTTGGCTAGCTCCTGCGGAGGGCTATTGGTGGGCCTCCGGCCCACCACCTGTGTTTGGTGGGCCTTCGGCCCACCAAACACAGCTTTCTGGAGAGTGTGTTTGGTGGGCCACAGGCCCACCAAACACAGACTCTCCAGATAGCCCCTTCTAACTTTCCTGAAATCATGGATGTAGAAATGTATGTATTAACGCCTTACCCATCACCCCCCACCCATTCACTCACCCATTACCCATCACCCCCCACCCATTCACTCACCCATTACCCATCACCACACACCCATTCACTCACCCATTACCCATCACCTCCCACCTATTCCCTCACCCATTACCCATCACCTCCCACCTATTCCCTCACCCATCACCCATCACCCCACACCCATTCACTCACCCATCACCCCACACCCATTACCCATCACCCCACCCATTACCCATCACCCTACATCAAGGTTTCCTCAATTCTCGCAACCCACATTTTTTTTCACAATTCTCACTAATAGGCTGCTAAAAAAAAAAAAAAAGTGATCGGATCATTTCATAAGTGGGCTTAAGAGTTGCCCCTGGTCGAGCTGGTTCCAAAACTGTGCCATATGATGGGATTGGGGCACGGGGGGCGGCCCCTATCGCGGACATACACACACACACACACACACACACACACACACACACACACACACTTTCGCTTATATTATTATAGATAGATTGCACTGATTATGGTATCATTTAAGTGTTCATAATGTTGTACCGAATATACTATACATAGAATGTTATGATACGGAGCAATAAGACTCTACCTATGTGTGTGTGTGTGTGTGTGTGTGTGTGTGTGTGTGTGTGTGTGTGTGTGTGTGTGTGTGTGTGTATTCATCTAGTTGTATTCATCTAGTTGTATTTTACAGGGCCTGAGCTACACTCGTATGGCCCCGTCTCCATATCAACATTCTTATCATTCATTCTTAGTGCTTAGTGTTGGCCGAAGCCACCACCCCGGTAGGTGGGTCACAAACCCCGGCTAACACCCGGTACCCATTCACTGCTGGGTGGACAGGGGCTCGGGTTTTAAGGAAACAGCACATCTGTCTCCGCTCCGCCCGGGGATCGAACCCGGGACTTCTTGGTTGTCAACCGAGCGTGCTACCTCTACACTACGGAGTACCCGACCCCCTACGGAGTACCCGAGTGTGTGTGTCTGTGTGTGTGTGTGTGTGTGTGTGTGTGTGTGTGTAAGAGAGAGAGAGAGAGAGAGAGAGAGAGAGAGAGAGAGAGAGAGAGAGAGAGAGAGAGAGAGAGAGAGAGAGAGAGAGAGAGAGAGAGAGAGAAAAAAAAAAGAGAACGAATGTCAATGTGTGAGATTGTGATCAATGCTTTGGTAAGGATGGGGGGTCGCAAGCCTTTCGAAATGATTTGGAGGGGTCGCAGTCCAAAAAGTTTGAGAACCTATGACCTAAACAAACGAGCACCTGCCAGTGAATGGATCTAACTTAAGGTAACCTAACCTAACCCAGCTTAACCTATATTTTCAACCTATTCATGCATGAAGAACACAAATATATATGATGAAGTTTACAGCAAGCGGAATTTGGCATCGCATATGACGCTCTGCTGTGTGACGGGCTACCAAACCACGAGAAGGGGTAGGGGGCGGAGGGGACGTGAGACAACATGTGTAGCAAACAGTGAATATGCGGACGGGAGGCGGCGAGCACCTACCTAGCATTGTAAAGCGTTTATAATACTTTGTATTTCTTTATTTGTTTTCTTTCTTGGGTGTAGTCAACCCGCATCACCTCACGTGACGCTGCTCTCCCCGCCACATCAGCTGACTCACGTTTACCCCTCACAAAATGCTCCCCACAGCCTCCTGGCCGATAATTATCCACTACCACGAGTTTCAAGATGCTTACTTATGTTAAGGTGTACCTTCATAAACACTTACTGTAAAGGATGAGCAGCCAGCCAGGAGGAAAAATCGAGTCAAGGACGCGGAACGTACCTCCTCCCCGCACACCTCACAACATTACTGCGAGACGGGAAGCATTCAAGCATTGATGCCATATTTATGTACTAAAAAGTTGCATATGGTCCAGAAAATATAATAAAAATATTAGTTTTTCACTATTCAATACCACTATGTAAATTAAGGACACTGAGATGCAACAGGACTGAGGAACAAGTTATTAAGACGACGCCTATTATTTATTCCCTTCACTCCCAGCAGCCCACCACCACCAAGACAGCCTCGCCTCCACACATGCGCGCGCCTGACACCTACCACCACTGCAGTTTTACCAATTCAAAACATAAATCGAGTATAATAAAAGTTATGAAGCAGGCTCCAGTTTCAGCTTTCTCCTAACTACCTACATTTTTTTCCCATACCAATCCGTACACCGTTTTTTTTGTTTTTATATAGATACTATATTTTTTTCCAGTTCTGTCTGTACATGTGTTTGTATCTATTTCCTGCGGTTTATGGAACTGTCGCCGATAGGAACTGTCGCCGAAGCAACAAACGAGAACTGTCGCCGACAGTGGAACGCTCGCCGACGCGGAAATTCTCGGCGACAGTTCCATTTGGAATAGATGTAAAGGAAGAGTAAAGGGTTTATGGAACTGTCTTGTATGGAAGACTATGAAGAGTCTGTCCCCAACCCAGACGAAGCCCATGCTCGGGGCAAGTCTAGCGTTTCAAATGGGGCATTTCTACAACTTGACAAGTTGACGCGCATCAGTAGCCATCGAGCAATCCTGCCTACCGTTTTTTTTTTACTATCAAAAGCTTATTTCTATTATTTACAAGGATTTTTCTTACTATTGCTGGATTATAATTAGTATTATAAGGATCTTTCCTTGTATGAGAGCATTATAGTATCATTATCTGGCTCTCTCTAGTACAAATCAGCCAAGTGATGCGCCTATAAGCGGTAGAGGTCACAAGAAGAAGATCACGCCAAGGTGGAGTGTTGAGGAATTATGGCGGAAATGAATATATCTTTCTATACCGCCCCATCCTCTCCTCCCTAGTATATTGAATATGTGATTGTCGGCTATAAGGGTTGGGTTAGATGAGATGTGGGGTATTATTTAGTAAGTTGATATCAAAAGGAATAACTTGGCACTACTTCAAAGTGTGTGGAGCGGCGGTGATGAGGCCCGGGTTAACGGGGAGGGGCGTGACCTACCGCCCGGTGCCCACAACCACTTGAGTCAAGAACATAAGGAAACTACAAGAGGCCGGTAGTCTTACGTACACGTGGTAGTTCCTTCAACACATGTACATTACCTACATCCACCTTTCATCCCAAGCACTATTTTTGAAGACAACAATATATTATTTTTCCGATTTTCTGGCCTCTATGTCTGTCATTAATGTTACAGATGCCAGTGACCACCAAAATTTGTAATGAATGGTGGTCAACTAAGGGTTGCCAGACTATCTAACACAATATTTCCCAACCTGGGGGAAATTTCCCCCTGGTGGGAAATTTCAGGATTCTAAGGGGGAAATGTATCCGAGGGACATCTAAATTACTAGCATTTAGTCGACAGAAAAAAATCTCTTAGAGTTCAGAGTTCAGCTATTGACTTCTTTTTTCTTTAAGTGTAGCTATATATAGAGAGGATAGTGTCTATATACTTGTTATTAAGCAAGTAAATGTTGTGTTTTGGCTACTTTTTTTCTTCACCACATGAAGGTGGGAAATCCGGATGGTTGAACAGGGGGAAGGGGGAAACAACAGAACAAAGGTTAGGAACCACTGATCTAACATAAATAAAAGACAGAATTCCCATGGAAATAGGACAATTTAATGAAAAAAGGACAGTCAAATCTCACCACTCATTACTACCACACCCATACCTCACCACTCATTACTCACACATCCATACCTCACCACTCATTACTCACACATCCATACCTCACCACTCATTACTCACACACCCATATCTCACCACTCATTACTCACACGTCCATACCTCACCACTCATTACTCACACACCCATATCTCACCACTCATTACTCACACATCCATACCTCACCACTCATTACTCACACATCCATACCTCACCACTCATTACTCACACATCCATACCTCACCACTC
>JACEEZ010000813.1:261806-264306 GCA_016584305.1 Chionoecetes opilio | reverse complement strand
CTCTATTTAACGACCTAAACGTTCAAATGACCCTCGACCGCCTCAGCGAGACTCCTGACATACCTCTCCTTGTCTCTCCTCAGGAGGGTTCTAGTCCGGAGTGACAGAGCCCTGTGCTGGTCCTGGCCCGGTATTTATAATAAGGCTATGGGATTCCCATAAGGTTCGACATAACATAAAGTTGCCCATAAGATCTCTATGTTATGAAGCAAATCTCCGCCATAGCTATGGGTCTAGCAGTTCCTGTTGACACAACTTCGCGCTAAACGTAGCATTGACATTACCCTAAAATGTCTCTTAGATCATGAAATAACGCTTGAAATCAGTAAAATATGAGCAGTAAATTATGTGAGAACCTTACGAACTGAAAATAAAGCACTTTTAAGGGATTAATTAATATATACGTGTAAATAAGATCCCGTAGAAAAGTTTTACGCGGGGAACGATGTAAACACTTGTCTCTCTCCTCCCTATAAATAATATGTTATATCTCCACAAGTAATGGTAGAAGGGTGACGGAAGGAAACACAACAGGTAAACCACGTAGTACAGAAGGGGAAAGGGGCAAAAGCCAGGGAGGGAGTGATGACCAGGCAGATACGGCAGTATACATATACGTAGCTAGGTAGATATACTGCCGTATCTGTAGCTACGTATACTGCCGTATCTCTGCCTGGTCATCACTTCCTCCCTGGCTATTGTTCCTTTCTCCTCCTTTACTACATGGTTTAACTTGTGTGTATCCTTCCGTCACCCTTCCGCCATTACATTTGGAAATATGATGTTATTTGGTCAATTTCTAGCGTTTGCCCATACTCTCCCCCTTGCCCCAAACAAGCTTGGGGACCTGTGGGAATGCGGGGTTTGAGGCTGGGGACTAAACAATGCGTCGAAAACACGTATTTTTAGAGTTGTGTAGGAGTCAAAATGACCTATATCTAGGGTAATTTTCCCTAGATATCTGAAATTTACCTAACCTTCAAGCTCCGAGATTACAAGGCCCTCCTCGTAATCTAACCTAACCTAAGCAAATTAAACCTAACCTCCTAGCGAGGGGCTCTGCCCCCCTTGACCCCCGATAATCTATCCTAACAGCGATAATCACCCGATAACCTATCCTAACTTAGCGATAATCACCCGATAATCTAACCTAACCTAATGGGGCCCCTCGACACCCCCGGTAACCAAATTTTGTTTTACCTTACTTCTTAGTGGGAGGGGTGGGGGAGGGTGGGGGGGGACTCTATACTCCGGTCATTCTGTTTGTGAGGATCGTCAGCAGGTCCACACGTTTCTTGACTGAAGAAATTCAGTCAATTTTCCCTAGATCTAGGGAATTTTTACGCCACTACCTAACTCAATAACTATGTGGTTGCAACGCACATTTTGTACCCCAGCCAAATATCCCGCATATCCCCCAAGGTGCCCAAACTTGTTTTGGGGAAGAGGGGGGAGTATGGGCAAACACTACAACAATATCTGTTATTTATAGGGAGGAGAAAGACAAGTGTTTACGTGCATCTCACTCTTCTTCCTCTTGTGACCTGCATCGCCTCTGCTTTTCTTCCCTTGCCGCGGACACTTTCCAATGAGGATTTGGCTTTAGTTAGAAGGTTAAAACGTGGAGTTAGGTTAGGTTAGTGAATTTAAAGGTGGAGTTAGGTTAGTGAATATATAGGTGGGGTTACGTTACATTAGGTTAGGTTAGTGAATCTAAAGGTGGGTTTAGGTTACTTAATTTCATGTCATATACGCTTCTTACTAAAAATATTTGATATCTCCAAAAGTAATGATTTGCGACAGAAACTCATTGAGAGTTTCTTAGAATCCATTAAGGTAACCAGAAAGCACACTCCCAATTGTGTAGGTAATTCTGGTCCTAGTGTATAAAATTAACCTTGTTTCCAAGTATTACATTTTTGTTTTTCCGGAAGTAGTATCTCCACTACGTGCTGAAGCTGAAATGATAGCCCTCCAGAAGGTAGATATGACTGCATAGGTAAAACAAATCTTTACCTTCATTTCTGCCAAAAACAAGAGCTAAATTTATTATAAACATCAATACTAAATAAAAAATAATAATGCCTTCGAAAAATGTTGTCAAATAAACAATGAAAACCCTTCATTCATCCTTTTCATCTATTAGTAGAAGTGGAACTGTCGTCGAAAATTTCCGTTGGCGAGAATTCTCGATTGTTGTCTCGCACAGAATTTGGGTACACGAGAGTATTACCATGGACGGCCTTGAGCAAGCATTTTCCCTGTCCACTCCAGCTGCTCCATGGTCATCACTGCAGCAGCTGCACTGCTCAGTGCCTGCTGCATCTTGCCAGTGGCGAGGAAACAATCATAATGTTATTATAATTTTCATTCCCTCTGTCAGTGTATGGTTCCTTTTTTATTTACTCTGGAGGAATGCATTTACGAGAGTGACATACATAATTCCCTCATGGTTCAGCCGATACCTCTTGACAAGTTCTTCGTCATTCAATTAGCCGAG
>JACEEZ010000813.1:251806-256806 GCA_016584305.1 Chionoecetes opilio | reverse complement strand
ACCTACCACCACCACCACCACCACATCCACCACCACCACCACCACCACCTGCCAGCTGGTCGGGACGGTAACAGATGGTGCTTCCGTATTACTAACTGAGACAATCAAACGGCACACCGCGGAAAACCTGGCAATACAAACGCTTCTCTCTCTCTCACTCTCTCTTTTCTCTCTCCTCTAACAACTCTTTTTATGTGTTGTGTCACACTTCCACCGATCTAACCAACTCTCTCTCTCTCTCTCTCTCTCTCTTCTCTCTCTCTCTCTCTCTCTCTCTCTCTCTCTCTCTCCTCTCTCTCTCTCTCTCTCTCTAATGTTTTGACAATAACAGAAGAGGAAACAATAGCAAAACAACATTTCACATGTGTCAAAAATATCTGGTTACGCGGCCTGTTATTGTTTTCTTGAGAGAGAGAGAGAGAGAGAGAAAAGAGAGGAGGAATGAGAGAGGAGAGAGAGAAGAGAGAGAGAGGGGAAAGGGAGAGAGAGAGAGAGAGGAGAGAGAGAGAGGGAGATGGAAAAACAAGGTGAAACGTTTGTGATAATGATCTTTCTTTGAATAATGATATTTGGAAAGGGGATCTGATCTCTTAAACTTCCTTCCCCCTTCTCTCTCTCTCCCTCTCTCCCTCTCTCTCTCTCTCTCTCTTCTCTCTCTCCCCCTCTCTCTCTCTCTCTCTCCTCTCTCTCTCTCTCTCTCTCCCCTCTCTCTCCCCTCTCTCTCTCTCTCTCTCTCTCTCTCTCTCTCTCTTCTCTCTCTGTTACAACCAAAGTTTAGCTGACGTGATAAACAAACATGAAGACACACACGTCAAGCCAACCATTATCTCTCCTCCTCCTTCCTCCTCCTCCTCTCGTCCTTGGTTAGGCCGCACTTGGAATATGCCGTTCAATTCTGGTCGCCCTGTTTCGTAAAAGATCAACCCAAAATTTGGGAATCAGTGCAAAGAAGAGCAACAAACAAATTCCATCTCTGCGAAATTCATCTTATGAAGAGAGACTGCGGAAACTTAATATGTTTTCCTTAAAGGATCGTAGAATCCGTGGGGACTTGATAGAAACCTTTAAGATCCTAAAAGGTTTTGATGTCATTAATCAAGAGAACCTATTCGAGCTTTCAACTCAAGTGACAACAAGAAATAATGGTTTAAAAACTAAACGGTCAACGTTGCATCACCGAAACTCCGTAAAAATTATTTCAATGTTAGAGTCGTTATCGATGGAACAAGTTACCAGCAATGTTGTCGGAGCCAACACAATAACTACATTCAAAAACAGACTTGACGCGCACTGTAAGTAAATGGGTATTTATAGTGCGAATTCGTATCTAGTCCCCCGTATCGATTAGTTTGTAGTGGTAGGGGGAGTATTTTTCATATCCTATCATTCTGCACTATGAAACTTCCATTTTTCTATCCTCTTTAGGGACATGGTATCATTTCCAACTGTTTTCTTACAAGTAGTTGATAGTTAGTAGTATGTAGTTCAGCAGATTTCCCTCGCTATGGACCCAAAAGGTCTCCTGGTGTCTGTTACTCCTATGTAATCCTATGTAATCCTAGTAATCCTATGTAATCCTCCTCCTCCTCCTCCTCCTCCTCCTCCTCCTCCTCTTTTGTCTTCCCTCCTCCTTCCCTTCTTTCTTAATCAACATGATTTTTTTATTATATAACTTTACCCTTTCTTTAACACTTATCTTGCTTTATTTTATGATTTATAGGAGAGTAAACATTCTCTCTCTCTCTCTCTCTCTCTCTCTTTCCTCTCCTCCTCTCTCCTCTCTCTCTCTCTCTCCTCTTCTCTCCCCTCTCCCCTCTCTTTTCCCCTCTCTCTCTCTCTCCTCTCCTTTTCTCTCTCTCTTCCCCTCTCTCCCCTCTTTTCTCTCCCTCCCTGAACGATCATAAGGAGAGGAAAGTTTTATTGTCAAAGACCATCCTGCGTAACGGGGACACCATTTTGTGTGTGTGTGGGGTGTGTGTGTGTGTGGTGTGTGTGTTGTGTGTGTGTGGTGGTGTGTGTGTGTGTGGTGTGTATGTGTGGTGTGTGTGGTGGGGAGTGTGTGTGTGTGTATTCAACTAGCTGTATTCATCTAGTTGTATTTTACGGGGCCAGAGCAATGCTCGTGTGGCCCCGTCTCCATATCAACATTTTTATCATTCATCCTTAGTGCTTTGTGTTAGCCGAAGCCACCACCCCGGAGAGCAGGTCCCAAACCCCGGCTACCACCCGGTACCCATTCACTGCTGGGTGGACAGGGGCTCGGGTTTTAAGGAAACAACCCATCTGTTTCCGCTCCGCCCGGGGATCGAACCCGGCACTTCTCGGTTGTGAACCGAGCGTGCTTCCTCTACACCACGGAGTACCCTATGTGTGTGTGTGTGTGTGTATGTGTGTGTGTGTGTGTGTGTGTGTGTGTGTGTGTGTGTGTGTGTGTGTGTGTGTGTGTGTGTGTGTGTGTGTGATAGAGAGAGCACTTCTTTCAAAACGCACAATAAAAATTAAATTAAATAGAATATCGTTTACATGAGGCATTTCTCTCTCTCTCTCTCTCTCTCTCTCTCTCTCTCTCTCTCTCTCTCTCTCTCTCTCTCTCTCTCTCTCTCTCTCTCTCTCTCTCTTTCATAAGGATTCCCAACAGCAAAGGACCAAAGTTTCACCCTCTTATCAAGTGTGTGTGTGTGTGTGTGTGTGTGTGTGTGTGTGTGTTGTGTGTGTGTGTGTGTGTGTGTGTGTGTGTGTGTGTGTGTGGGGTGTGTGTGTGTGTGTGTGTGTGTGTGGTGTGTGTGTGCGTGCGTGCGTGCGTGCGTGCGTGCGTGCTTTGCTTTGCGTGCGTGAGTGCGTGCGTGCGTGCGTTGGCGTGCGTGGTGTGTGTGTGTGTGAGTGTGTGTGAGGTGGCGTGTGTTGTACTATAGTAAAAAAAACAGTTGGCTACTCCTTCCTCTCATCTACGATATATTCCTCCCCAGTTGTTGCATCGTAATAATTTTAGATGGGTCTTTCTAATTGAGAACAGGTGTTGAGCCAGGAGACCACACCCAGTCCAGGGAAAAGGTATTTGCTATCAACAAGACACACTACAACTAATACACCACAGTTTCCCGCCACGCCAGTGCTGGTAAGTAACAACACAGGAGCCACCACCAAGCCTGGCTATCGCGCCGCGTCTCTGCCCCTGGGGCTCTTCAATACATTCCCTTTCTGCCGCACCCTAATTCTCGGACTATATTCACATATACACTGCAATGATTCAACAAAATTACCTGAAACAGTCCATGTGTCGTCCATTATAGCAGTAAAGAGGAAAGCTCTCGGGTGGGCCTATAGGTGGTCCGCCGACCACCAACCAAGCCTCAACACTGCCGTGACTCGTGTTCGCAGGAACATTATGATTCGTATTTCATTACCCTCATAAGCATTATGTGAGCAGGTTATGTATATAAAATATCCTTTTAGCTCTTTCCTTTCTTGACTGTCTGTCTTGTTGTGTGTCGTTGTCTATCGTCAGGTTGAAGTTGCACCAGCCACTTCTGCCTTGAGCTTTCGGCGCTTGCCCTGCCTCAGGCGGTGGAGGCAGGGCGTTTGATCAATGCTGCAGTCTGAAGAAGAAGAGGAAGGCCAAGGAACCCGTCTGTGCTCAGGGTGGAGTTATAGCGCATTTTCGTGACGTTCACCGCCCTGGTTCAGTCCAGTCCGACGGGTCAGGGTGGACTGATGGTTCGCCGAAAAAAAAAAAAAAAAAAAAAAAAAAAAAAAAAAAAAAGAAAATTACATCGATGAATGGCGCCCAGTCCATTCGTCGATTCCCTATGGCGTGGGGATCGAGTGGCGGTACTGAACTGAAAAATCTGTGGAAGGCGGCAGGCGTCATCTTGGTCAAATATCTTTTGTCGTCCGCCTTTTATAAACCGGTGCTCTGCAAGGACCTTTACAACTACCACGCCTTTGTGATACTTTAGTTCTTTGGTCCCGGACATCATGGTGTTTCATGTCTTATCAGCACCACGAGAAGCTCCTGGTCGCCCTTCCCGCTGACGTAGTGCGCATGCGCCAGTCTCCCCACACTGTCCAAGGTGCGTCCGGTATGTGGGTCGGACCAGCCTGGATGGGCTGAACCGTTCTAGACTGCTCGAAAAAACAGTGACCGCCGGGCCTAGCCCAGTCCAGACCGGGCCCAAGAGCGGTCTGCGAAAATACGCTAAATAGTTAGCTTAATACTCTCAATACACTGCCAGCGCCTCCTCACTATCACCTTTGAGCTTGGCGTTCGGGTGAGGTGTTTTAAATCTATCTCTCGATTATTTTAGTGGGGTGCCTCCATAGCCCTCAGTGCGTAAGTGTTGGTGTTTCAAATACGTCAACAAAAAAAGGTGTCGGTTCACACACGATTCCCTCACAAGTCCTTCTTACGGATATCTTTACGAGTCGGACCCCGTCCCCCCCTCAAAACCCTCCTGGCGGTCTGTCGACCTCCACTCCCTACTGGCCAAGGGAAGGTAACGATAGGCAAGACGTGGTGTGAGAGGATCCCCCCCCAACCCCTCCCCACTCCCCGTCTATCGAACACTCCCTCCCCATGGCAGGGGAATGGTAACTATAAACATCCCCCATCCCCTCCCCCTCCCGTCCACCTACCTCCCTCCCCCTGGGCCAGTTGGAAGGTAACTGATTAAACTCCCCATCCCCCGCCCCTCCCGTCCACCTACTCCCTCTCCCTGGCCAGGGGAAGGCAAACTGGTGGATGAGAGCTCCCCATCCTAATCCCACTCCCCACCCTCCGACCGCCCACGACTCCTCCTATGATCAAGGGAAGGTAACTGATAGGTGAGACGGGGTGAGAGATAAAAAAAAAAAAAAAAAAAAAACATTGCACAAAAAAAATTAAAATTAAAAAAAATAGAAAAATAGATGTTTATTCTCTCTCTCACCCACGAGACGTGGCGTGTTGAGGAGAATAACAAATAGAAAAAATTAAAATAAAAAAATATTAAAAATATAAAAAT
>JACEEZ010000813.1:227500-240287 GCA_016584305.1 Chionoecetes opilio | reverse complement strand
AAAAATACCCTTACCTTGGGTTTCAACAAATTTTTTTTTTTGGCCTTCCCCTGTCGCGCACTGTCCCGCCCCTTGAGTTTCTCTACCAATACTTCATAAGCTGCATTTTTCTTAGATTATCCATTTACTTTTGTTTTTTATTTCCCACAAACATTCAGTTTCTATATAATTGGATGAATTCTGCCCAAAAAGTGTTGTCATCAAAGAAACAATTCATCTTGGTAATCCTCTCCGACGCTGTCAGTGGCGAAAACTGACGGCTGGCCTCACGATCGGGCCACACTCACGGTGCGATCCGGTCTGAACCGGATGACTGTCGGATCTAAAAAACCAAACACTGCTTGGTCGCATCCGACCAGCTCTCAGTCGGTCGGACAGACCAAAATCACCCCACTCACGATCCAATCTGGTTGGATCCAAACCAGTCGTCCGAGGTCGTACGACCAAAATCGCCCGTGGATGGGGCCTTAAGGGTGTACAGTTGCACCTCTAAAGGTAGATATTTAGTTTAAATTCCCTCCTCTAAAAGTGCATATTTTGCACCCCTTGGTAACAGGTTTAACAAAGTTGCAACCTACCATAAGGTGCAAAAGTTGACCGTAGTGCAACTACTTAGTTAAGTGCAAACTTTGCCCCCTTAAGGGTTCAAAATTTTGTGACATCATTTGCCCTTAAAGTGCAAAGTTGTACCTTTTTGTTAGTGTGTACCTAGCTACGTCTACTGCCGCATCTCTGTCTGGTCCTCACTCCCACCCTGGCTTCTGCTCCTTTCTCCTTTACAACGCGGTTTACCTGTTGTGTATCCTTCCGTCACCCTTCCACCCATTACTTTCTCCTTTACAACGCGGTTTACCTGTTGTGTATCCTTCCGTCACCCTTCCACCCATTACTTATGGAGATATAACATGTTATTTATAGGGAGGAGAGAGACAAGGGTTTACATCGTTCCCGCGTCAAACGTTTTTACAGGATGTTATTTACCCGTATATATATGAATTAATCCTTTAAAATGGCATTATTTTCAGTCCGTAAGATTCTCACAGAATTTATATAGCTTAGATTTTACCAATTTCAGGCGTTATTTCATGATCTAAGAGACATTTTAGGGTAATGTAAGTGCTACGTTTAGCGGGAAGCTATGTCAGCCGGAACTGCTAAACCCATAGCTATGGGGGAAATTAGCTCCATAGCTATGGAGATCTTATGGATGAATTTATGTCATGTCGAGACTTATGGGAATCCCATAGCCTTATTATAAATACCCGTCCTGCACCTTTTAATCCCCCCTCCTCCCCATCCTCCCCTACCCCCTTTCCCCCCTCCTCCCCTCCTCCTCCTCCTCCTCCTCCTTTCCTTTCCTCCTCCTCCATCGTTTTCTTTTCTTTCTTTTCTTCTTCTTCGTCTGAGACAAGCTGGGATGGCGTCGCATCGCGGATTGACCGTTGCCTGGCGACGGGGCCCCCCATAGCCATTTCGTGCGGGGAACGGGTGGGCGATGCATGTAAACAAGCCGTGATTGGCTCAGCGAGGGAGAGGCGGGGCTTAAAGATGTAAACATTGGTGATGTCACAGCCATGGCCGCCGTTGCCATGGTAACGAGGACGTGTTACTATCGCAGCTTGGAGGTCGTGTGTGTTATTACCCACGGCCTTGATCACGCCACGGACATGCAATCCTCGGCTGTTACCCTCCCGGAAAGATCTTTGGGTAAAGTTGGAACCCCTCCCCCTTTCTCTTTCTTTCTCTTTTTTTCTTTCCCACTCTTACTCTTTCTTTCTCTCTTTCTCTCTCTACAGACTTCCATGAGGTTCCTTATTATTTCTCTCTCTCTCTCTCTCTCTCTCTCTCTTCTCTCTTCTCTCTCTCTCTCTCTCTTGCATTGAAGGAAGAAAGGTTTGTACCAGGAATGGAAACAAAACAGACGTGGACATATATATATATATATATATATATATATATATATAATATATATATATAATATATATATATATATATAATATATATTATATATATATATATATATATATATAATATTATATATATATATCATATATTATATATATATATATACTATATATATATATATATATAAAATATACTATATATATATATATATATATAATATATATATATATTATATATTATATATATATATATATATATATAATATATAATATATATATATATATAATATATATATATATATATATATAGATATATAATATAGAGAGAGAGAGAGAGAGGAGGAGAGAGAGAAAGAGAAGAGAAGAGAAGTAGAGAGAGAGAGAGAGAGAGAGAGAGAGAGAGAGAGAGAGAGAGAGAGAGAGAATAAAGGAAAGACACGGCAAGAAAGTACAAAGCACAAGGCGAAGTCAGAGAGAAGAGAGAGAGAGAGAGGAGAGAGGAGAGAGAGAGATAATCTAGAATCTCGTTTATCTTAGAGAATCTAACAAATATAATAATAAAAAGAATAATCGAGAAATATAAATGACATATTGTTTAAGCTGAAATGAGTGACAAAAGTGAGGGAAAGTAATATAGAAAGAAAAAGAAACGGTGTAAAAATTAAAGAAACAATATGCGTTGACTAAAGATTGACATCAATACAACGTCCTCCTTCTCGCCATCTTTTCATCCCTTCTTCTCTTCCTCACTTCTTTCCTATTTGTTTTTCTCTCTTTGCAGTAACGTCCCTCGAAAATGTGACACCTGCTACCTTGGCATGCCTCTTCTCTACTCTCTCTCTCTCTCTCTCTCTCTCTCTCTCTCTCTCTCTCTCTCCTCTCTCTCTCTCTCTCTCTCTCTCTCTCTCTCTCTCTCTGTGATAGATAAGAGAAACGAAAGAAAGATAAAAAGAAAGAAAGAAAGAGAAAATTAATGTTTTACACTACCGAAATACAGACTTGAAAAACTTTCTTTCCCAATTTCTAAACAAACCCCCCCAACCCCCCCAACCCCCACCCCCTTTTTTTCTTAGTGTGTAGGCAGGCGTTAAAAGCCAATTCAAAGATGAAAAAAATAATAATTACTCAAAGAGAGTGTGTGACAGAGAGGAGAGAGAGAGAGAGAGAGAGAGAGAGAGAGAGAGAGAGAGAGAGAGAGAGAGAAAGAAGCATATATCATTGGGGGCATGCGCCGGGGGGCGCGTCGCCTCACCAGGGCTGGATTATGACCTTATGGGGCCCCTAGGCTAATTAAATTGTGGGCCCCCTCAGACGGAGCCACCCTCTAACTCGCCCGCACCCGAATTTTTTTTACATTGTATAGCAAAATAAGTGAGCTGAAAAACAATATATACGCTACATTCACAAATAAGTGTTTTACTGTGTTTAGCACGATGATAAACAAACATGGACTGGGGCCCCATGATTTACAGCTAGGGTCCCAAACAGGGGCCCTTTATCTCAAATAAAGGCCTCAAACAGAGGCCCTTTATCTCAAATAAAGGGCCTCAATCAGGGGCCCTTTATCTCAAATTATTTGTAATTTTATCTTAAATTAAATGAATTATTCAGCAATGCAAAATATCATTTTTCAAAAAAATTATATATGGAAATTTTTAGCAGGACCCCCCGGTTTGGGGGGCCCCCAAGCTGAGGGGCCCTAGGCTGCCCCTATACAGCCTATAGGATAAACCGGGCCCTCCCACCACACACCAAGGGCGTCCCAACCACTAACTGCTATGGATTTTAATCACACCTGACTTATTCAAAGCATGAAAAAACACTTATCCCACCAACAACCCCCCACTCTACCCACCCTGACCCAGCCACCCTGCCACTCCGACACCAGTGATCCACCCATCCCTCGTCCTTTTCCCCCCAATATCTAGTTCCTATCAGTAGTTAGAGGCCTCGTAAAAACTTCCCGGGGGCTACGGGGGGGGGTGTGTGTGTGTGTGTGCGTGGTGTTGGTGTTTGGGGTTCGTGTTTTGTTGTTGGGGGTTTTGTGTTTTTCGGTTGTTTTTTGGGGCACGTGATGGTATTGTAAAAAAATTTCAATAGGGAAACTAATGGATGTGGTTTTAGGAGGAGACTGACCTCTCCTCTCCTCTCTCTCTACTCTCCCCTCCCTTCTCTCTCTCTCTCTCTCTCTCTCTTTTTTTTCCCCCCCCCCCCCTTTCCTCTTTCCTCTTTTCTCTCTCCTCTTTTCATAAGACTGGAAAAAAATATTGAAAAAAGCAGGATGAAACTTGTCAAAAAAGTTACTAAAAATCACTTTCTGCATAAAAAAAAAAAAAAAAAAAAAAAAAAATAATAATAAACTATAATAATATAAGCAAAGTGTGCTGCTGTCTGTCGTCGTTGTGGTTTTTGGTATAGGTTCCGCCCCCCCGTGCGCAAACACCCCATAGACACATTTTTGGAACGGTTTACCAGGGAAGGTATAAGCCCACTTATGAGATGAAACCGATCCTTTTTTTCTTCTTTTTTTAAGGCCTATTAGCGAGAATTTTGAAAAAAAAAAATGGGTTTCGAGAATTGAGGAAGCCTTGATGTACGGGATGGGTAATGGGGAGTGAATGGGTGGGGTGAGGTAATGGGGGGGGGTGATGGGTGCGTGAATGGGTGGGGGGTATGGGTTTGGGGGTGATGGGTGAGGGAAAAGGTGGGGGGTGAGGGGAATGGTGAGTGAATGGGGTGTTGGGGATGGGTTTTAAGGGGGGGGGGTGTGGATAATGGGTGAGTGAAAGGGTGGGGGGTGATGGGTAAAGGGTGTTGGGGATGGGTAATGGGTGATGAATGGGGGGGGGTGATGGGGAAAGGGTGAGGAAAGGTGGGGGGTGATGGGTAATGGGTGAGTGAATGGGTGGGGGGAATACATACATTTCTACATCCATGATTTCAGGAAAGTTAGAAGGGGCTATCTGGAGAGTCCATGTTTGGTGGGCCGAAGGCCCACCAAACACAGGTGGTGGGCCGAAGGCCCACCAATAGCCCTCCGCAGGAGCTAGCCAAAAAGTCCGCCCGGAGGGCGGCTTTGCGGCTAGTTAATAATAATAAAATGAGGACAAGTCCTAGCCCAACGTGGGGCTCGAACCCACGACCCCGAGATTAAGAGTCTCGTGCTCTACCGACTGAGCTAGCCGGGCTGTTCATTACAACCTACAACACCTTTATATTTTGTTGCGTTGATACTGTTGCCCCTCCTGCTGTTGTTGGGTTAGGTTATTGTTACTGTTATTGTTGTTGTTACAGATGATGATGAAGATGATGATGATGAAAAACGCAAAACAACAATAAAAACAGTCTAATTACACTTTTACTTAAACGTGAAAAATAGCAAAACAACCGAAACTGTCCAATTATACTCTTGCTTGAATGTGTATGTCAAATTGCCAAATAATACATAAATCATCTATAATAATATAAGCGAAAGTGTGTCTGTCTGTCTGTCTGTCTGTCTGTGTGTGTGTGTGGTATAGGTTCCGCCCCCCGTGGCGCAAACACCTCATATGGCACATTTTTGGAATCAGGTTGACCAGGGGAAGGTCATAAGCTCACTTATGAGATGATCCGATCACTTTTTTTTTCTTTTTTTTAGCAGCCTATTAGCGAGAATTTTGAAAACAAAAGTGGGTTGCGAGAATTGAGGAAGCCTTGATGTAGGGTGATGGGTAATGGGTGAGTGAATGGGTGGGGTGATGGGTAATGGGTGTGGGGTGATGGGTGAGTGAATGGGTGGGGGGTGATGGGTTGGGGTGATGGGTGATGGGTGAGGGAATAGGTGGGGGGTGATGGGTAATGGGTGAGTGAATGGGTGTGTGGTGATGGGTAATGGGTGAGTGAATGGGTGGGGGGTGATGGGTATGGGTGAGTGATGGTGGGGGGTGATGGGTAATGGTGAGTGAATGGGTGGGGGGTGATGGGTAATGGGTGAGTGAATGGGTGGGGGGTGATGGGTAACTGGTGAGTGAATGGGTGGGGGGAATACATACATTTCTACATCCATGATTTCAGGAAAGTTAGAAGGGGCTATCTGGAGAGTCCATGTTTGGTGGGCCGAAGGCCCACCAAACACAGGTGGTGGGCCGAAGGCCCACCAATAGCCCTCCGCAGGAGCTAGCCAAAAAGTCCGCCCGGAGGGCGGCTTTGCGGCTAGTATGTCATAAATAAGAAAATGTATATTCATGAAAATTTAAAAATTCAATATAACGCTGGTAATCATCATATTGTAATCCTTATCATAAGCACATAAGGAAGCTACAAGAGGCCGCGAGACCTACACGTGGTAGTTCCTGTTACTTAACACTACCTACATCCACCTTTCATGCCCATCCATGAAATTGTCTTTCATGAGAAAAGAGAGAGAGAGAGAGAGAGAGAGAGAGAGAGAGAGAGAGAGAGAGAGAGAGAGAGGAGAGAGAAGAGAGAGAGAGAGAGAGAGAGAGAGAGAGGTGGCCCAGTGGAAGGTGGCCCACCCTGTGGAAGGCTGCCAGAGTGGTGGCAATACATAAGAAAGGAAAAAGAACTGACCCCAAGAACTATAGGCCCATCTCCCTTTTATCAGTTCTTGGCAAGACGCTGGAAGCTATAATTGCCGACAAGATATCGTCTTTCTTCACATCACACCACCTTCTTAACATCAAGCAATTTGGCTTCCGAGCAAACAGGTCAGCGGCCGACCTATTGCTCCATCTGTCCACCACATGGCATAAGCGTCTTGACCAAAGAAAGGACACATACGTCATTGCCCTTGACATTGCAGGAGCATTTGACAGGGTGTGGCATCACGGCCTCATCACCAAACTGAACAGTTTGGGTGTCCGCGGTCATCTGTTGCTCCTACTACAAGACTACCTGCGGGACAGATTTCTTAGAGTGGTGGTGGACGGTCAAACCTCAGAGGAACACCCGATCTTTGCCAGCGTCCCACAGGGCAGTGTGCTCGGCCCTCTCCTCTGGAATGTATTCTTCAATGACTTGCTCCAGCTCATCCCAGAGGCACATGCATATGCCGATGACTGCACCCTTACATTCCCCTGCGACATTGGTGATCACCGCACGACTGTCGCTCACATAAATCAGGTCCTCCAAACCGTCATCTCATGGGGTCGTCGATGGCAAGTGGATCTCGCTCCAGAGAAAACCCAGGCGATGCTCATCTCCCGACGACAACGTCCTCCTGATACTCCCATCCCTACCATCTTACTGGGTGGGAGGCCGGTGCCCCTGCAGACGTCCATCTCCATACTTGGGGTGGAAGTGAATAGCGTCCTGACCTTCACCGACCACATCCGAACCATTGCAAGGAAAGCCGCCTGGAAACTTAGCTGTGTCCGGCGTGTCTCACACCTTCTTGACTCCCAAGGGATCACCACCTTATATGCAGCTCAAGTCCGCTCCCTTATGGAGTGCGCCCCTCTCACGTGGTCTTCCTGCCCCCCTTCGTACCTGAGCCTTCTTGACAAGGTAGAGGCCCGAGCCCAACGGTTAATACGTCTGAAGGCTCTGCAGGACCAGCTTCTCCCTCCTCTGCAACCCTTGCAGCAGCGTCGCGACGTAGCAGGTCTGTGCGTCGTTTACAAGACACACAAGCAGCATGTCCCGCACCTGGCTGCTCTCCGACAGCCCTGGGCAAGACCACATGGCCACACCACACGAACTGCTGCTACCAGGGACCATCAACTGATCGTCCCTTTTGCCAGGACGGAGACCTCTCTGCGTTCCTTCCTTCCGCGCTACACAAGAATGTGGAACCGCATGGTACAGCAGACACAGCTTCACTCTACCTCGTCACTCCAGACCTTCAAGAGTGCTGTGAACGCTTGGTTAAAGCAGCCATAGTATAAGTACCTACCTATAAACCTGTAACCCCTGCTTAAGTTCAACTATGTCTACATATATATTAGTAGTACTGAAAAATAAAATGTAAAATTAGAATAATAACACATGTACATGTAAAATTCATTTAGTAGTGAAATAGTGAATTAGAGAAATAGATAATTTAGAATAGTAACCCATGTATGTATGTTAAGCTAGGAATAATTTACACATTCTTAAAGTCAAAGATAGTTCTCAGTAGTCCAGCTGAAGCTCCTGACTGTAAAACCTATAAGAATAAAGGTAAAAAAAAAAAAAAAAAAAAAAAAAGAGAGAGAGAGAGAGAGAGAGCGAAGAGAAAGAAAGAGAAGAGAGAGAGAGAGAGAGAGAGGAGAAGAGAAGAGAGAGAAGAGAGAGAGAGAGAGACGAGAGAGAAGAGAGAGAGAGAGAGAGAGAGAGAGAGAGGATGAGCTGATGATTATGAACACTATTGTATACACCAAGCCAAATAAACTATCAGTATCAAGTCTCTTCTCTCCTCTCTCTCTCTCTCTCTCTCTCTCTCTCTCTCTCTCTCTCTCTCTCTCTCTCTCTCTCTCTCTCTCTCTCTCTCTCTCTCTCTCTCTTCGCTGATATTGCTTCCTGTTTGCTCCTCTTTCCCTCTGTTTCCGTCTCCCACCTCAGTGTTTCTCGCTCTACTGTTCTCTCTTGGCAAGGGTTCAGTTTTGCATATTCTACTGTAGGTAGTAATAACGTTTTGCATATAGATAGTAATAACAATAGTAGTAATAGTAATAAAAGTAGTAATGATAATATATAATAATTTAGTAGTAATGATAAATAAACAGACGTGAACTTTCCAATGTAACAGAAATAAAGTCTTCGGGATAATTGTTAGCAACACCTCAAGCCAGTGAACATTGCTCAGAAGTTAAGAGGCCTAACAAATTTATCGGTTTCATCAGAACTCTCGAATGTAAGTCTGAAATAGTCTTTCTCACACTTTTCAGTGCGATAGTGCGTCCTCATCTTGAATGTTGCGTTCAGTTCTGTTCGCCTCACTACAGAACAGATAGAAACAGCGGGAGAGAGTACAAAGAAAAGTTACTCAAATAGTCCCGCGCTGCGAAACAAGCCATACGAAGAGCGACTCAAGGAACTTAAATTGTTTAGTTTGTCAAAATGTAGGCTGCAAGGACACTTAATAGTGAAATGTCTCATGGCTTCGATAATTCTGACATAAGCGACTGTTGAATATTGATCGTCGGACAAGCACGATTCCTAGTAATGCATACAAGATCATTAGTAAACGATTTCGGTCACATAAAGCGAAGCACATTTTTCTTCAATAGAATTGTAAATATTTGGAACTCCCTTCCGGCACAGGTAGTTCACAGTGACACGGTTGAGGCGTTTATCAACAGATTAGATCGATACTCAGCATCAGCTGGCAAACTTGACGACTTCGGTCATACGTAAATCTGTTTCATGGTTTTCTTCCTAGCTTTAGGTTTAGCTTAGGGTAAGTTTCTTTTTCAAGCGTGCCTATCAAAGTCCGTGGCAGGTTTTTACACTAGTCAGAAATCAGTGAGCGGGTCCTCTGCGACCTGCAGTTTTGTCTGAGCCTCGTATTTCTGGTCCCGGGTTCCTCGTCCTTCCATTGGCAGGGCAGTTATGCATTCTCTTCTCTGTGACGTGTGACTGTTGGGGCCTGCCAGTTATCGGCCAGTGGGTCCTCTGGGACCTATAGTTTTGTCTCATCCTCTGATCTTTGGCGGCGGATTATTTGTTCCTCCACCACTTCTGCCACCTCATCCACTTGTTCCACTTCTGTGCGTTAGGCTCACGTTGTGGTGTTTTGGATTGGCCGGGGATCAGCGAATGGGTCCTCTGAGACCTGCAGGTTGCCTTAACCCTTGTACCGGTGGCGGCGGAATCACTGTTTTTCCAAGGGCAGGGCGGCCTCCACTCTTGTTTTCTGGGTGTTCCTTTCTCCGCGTCATTTGTCTTCGCCCGTTTGGCGGCACGGAAAGTATTTTCTATTTCCATTTCCTCCTCGTAAGGAAACTTTTGTTCTCTTTATATGCAAGTGTCTTGCCGCATAACAGTTACTGTGATGTGCTGTAGCTTTCGTTTTTGAGGAGCAAGGTTGTTCAAGTCCTCTTGGCAAGACACGCCGCGCTCCACGGGCACACGTTGCACCCACCGGGAGGGAACCTGCCACTTTTGCTTTTCCGGAACGCCTTTCTCTGACGCAGGCGTGCTTTCTTTTCTTTCTTGCTCTAGTAAGGTGCTGCGCGTGTCTCCTGAATGGGTGAAGCCGCGCCTTGCCGCCATGGCCTGCACATCTTTCTTGAACGCCTCCTGGTCGTTGTCCAGCGCCTCGAGGCGGGCTGCCCATTGTTGCAACGTGCCCATGTTCAGTCTATGATAATCATAATACAGGAATTCTCGGTCTTTGACGGGGTGAGGCACGTCATCCAGTCTGAATCGAAGGCGTCTTGGCCGCGGGGGTTTGGCAGCCTAGGTGGCGCTGCTAGCCGCTGTGCTTGCACGCCGCCTGGCCGCCGCTTCTTTTCCTCGTTGAGTTGCGGGATGACGCTGTGCATACTTGTCATGTGCGGGAATATGCCGCTGCTGCACACTGCAAGCTGCCTCAATTCCCGCCTTGAAGTGCTGGTGAGCGCTCTGTCCCTCCACTGCCCTTGCATCACTTTTCTGTGAGCTCAAGTTTCCATTGGGCCGTTTAGCTGCGCAAGTAGACATTTGTTCTTCTTGCCTATAATCCAGCCTTCGCTTTAGTGACCTGTGAGACTCACGCTCCCCGCTCACCTCCATCCTGATGACGTTATCGTGATAGTCCCCCTCGCCGCAGGGCTCACTTTCCATGGTTACATCTGCCATGTCAATAGCGTTGGCGTAGACGCCCTCGCCGTGGTGCTCACTTTCCATGGTTACATCTACCATGGCAATATCGTTGGCGTAGTTGCCCTTGCCGCGGGGCTCACTTTGCATAGTGACATCTACCATGTCAATACCGTTGGCGTAGACGCCCTTGCCGCCACACTTGCCTCCGCCGCTCACGTCAAGCATCGGCACCTCGTTGGCGTAGACCCACTCACCGTGGGAACCATCGACCCTTGTGACGCAGTGTTCATAGACACAATTATGGGACGACTCGCCGTCCCCGCTAAGGTCGCTCATCAAAACATCGTTTTCGTAAGGCAGCGTCACGATGCGAGGGTCGCTCATCACAACGTCGTTCTCGTAGGGCAGCGTCGTAATGCGAGGGTGCCGCGCGGCGTCCTTGTCAGCGCAGGCTGCCCGTCGCTGGTTGCGCCATGGTTTTCTTTGACCCTAATGACGGGTGGGATGCATTTCCTGGTTACGGCATCCCTCAGGCTCCCGGCGGGGCGCTGCCTGCATCTCGCGCCGACACTGCCGGGCATCGCCATTCACTTGAGGGAGCATCGCGGCCTGTTGCCTCTCCCAGGTGGCGGCCTCGCGTCGGGCCCACGCCACACGTGCGGCTCCAGCTTGGGGGGCTGAGGCGGCATCAAACATTGGCTGGGAAGGCATTGTTGATGGACGGACTCTCTGCGGATGCATTATCTTTCTTTGAGTATCTCTTTCCATCACTGGTCTCTCTTTCTGCTTTACTCATGTCTTGCAAAACAGGCAACCTTCTCATATTAAGGATGATTTCTGATCCCTCTGTGAACAGCTTGGAGTTAGAAAGGGTTCCAAGATCCTCTGCATTTGAGCCTCGGCAAGTCAGGCGCTGATTGGCTGAGAGTGCCATATCTTCACTACTGCCATGGAAATCCATGATGAGGGAATGGAGCCGACTGACGGGTTAAAATGGCACTCATGAGTGAAGGGGGCAAGCTATCCCCCCTACACTCTCTCTCTCTCTCTCTCTCTCTCTCTCTCTCTCTCTCTCTCTCTCTCTCTCTCTCTCTCTCTCTCTCTCTCTCTCTCTCTCTCTCTCTCTCTCTCTCTCTCTCTCTCATCCCCCCAAAAATAATAAAACTGTTCACCCTCCCTCCAAAAATTGTATTGATAGAAAAAACAGTAATAAATATACCAAACACCTCAACCGAAATATACCACTGTAGGACAAGGCACTAAGGTCAACACTCACCCTCTGCCACGCCGCCAGGAAGCCACAGACACTTACCTGTAGGAGGGAAAGAGAAGGATTAGTCACCTCAATAATACAGACAAAAAAGATGTATTTCATTGTAGGAAAACAAGGTGAGTCGGGCATTCGGTAAAGTTCTCTTGTTCTATACACCAAAACAAAAAACCAAAACAAAAAACAAAAATATATAAAAAGATACAAAATACAAATACAAAATACTGAACATACAATATACTTACATGGCTAAGGAATACTATGCTATATTTATGACACATAGAGAACATATACCCGTGGTGCTACTTATATGTTCCTTTCCCTGCCTTCACCCTAGAGTATTCACGTATTGTATGTGTGCTTATATGTGTGTATGTGTTGTACTTACACTGAGACCCTTTGCGTTCATGTCAAGTACTCGTGTTCTGCCCTTATGTTCTGACGGACGCGATTCATTCAAACAAACAAAACACGTTGGTTAGATTAAAACAGGCAAACGAAAAATTATATGGCTATCTATATTTCCTATGTCACTGCAAGAATCTTTATGGTTTTGTCGGTTCCGTGTTGAGGCAGACAATCTTACGGTAACGTAAATACAGAAGGGGCATTGCCTTTATCCTTCCAACATATATGACCATCTATATTACTTTCAACCTTCCTTCCTTCTTACCTATATTACCCTTCCAACATATATGACCATCTATATTCCTTCCAACCTTCCTTCCTTCCTTCCTATATTACCCTTCCAACTTATATGACCATCTATATTCCTATAATCCTGTAAGAATCTTTATGGAGTTGTCGACATGTTGACTGAGTGACCTTTAGCGTTAAATCGATCAATCCAGCCTTTCAACAACAACATATTTATCACCTGGTCTAT
>JACEEZ010000813.1:210000-222500 GCA_016584305.1 Chionoecetes opilio | reverse complement strand
GATAGATTTAAAAAAAAATATATACGCAAGTCTCCCCATTCATTTCTGCATAAAACTCTGATAAAGAAAACGCAGACGGTAACATTATCAACACTATAAGTAAATCATTACATCATTATCATTATAGTAACATCAATAACACCAATCAGCTTCTATTTCCACACCAAATAAATCACCACGACGTATAATTTTTAACACAATATTTTCTACCACATACAATTAGCCAAGAGTCAGTGGGTAATAATAACACCTGCAACAACAACAGCGATCAAAATAACACACAGTAATTGGATACACACTGTAGCACCTGTTAATAACGCCACAACACCTAGGTCACGTAATTAGCCCTTACGCATCACGCATCACCTCCCTGCAACACCACTAACACCTGTAACTAATTTGTTGTGGTGTTTATATACTCTTACTTTGATGCCCCCAACACCCCAACACCTCCCCAACACCTCCTCCTCCTCCCCAACACACCCTTCCTCTACCCCCCTCTACGCTATGTCAACCCTTCCCTCCCCTCCCCAACACACATCCAAATGCCCCCAACACCAACACTCCTCCCCTCTCCTCACCAAAACAACCTCCCTCTGCCCCCCTTCCCTCATCTACACCATGCCAACCCTTTCCTTCTCCCCCAACACAAACCCAAATGCCCCCAACACCCTCACTCCTACCCTCTCCACACCAACGGCAACACACACTCCCTCTGCACCCAACTACGCCATGCCAACCCTTCCCTCCCCTACCTCACACATACCCAAATGCCTCCAACACCTCCACTTCTCCCCTCTCCTCCCCACCACAACCTCCCTCTCCCTCCCCCACACACACCCAAATGCCCACAACACTCAACACTTCCACCACAACTACCACACTTTCCCCCACACCCACGCCTATTCTCTTCCCATCTTGTACGTTCATGTCCCCTACGATTCCTTACGCCCTCCCGAACCAAGGTCTAAAGAGTATTCAAGGTCTATAAAGTATTGCCAATAGTAATACTCTATAGACCTTACATAGACCTTGCTCCCACCTTTCACACCTTGCTCTCCGCCGCCTCATATCCCTTCCTCGCCTCCCGACCCAAGACCTCAGTTCCCTCCTGCACCAATTTCCTTTGACGACATTCGGAAAATTGGCTGAGAATCGAGTACATGAGGTGGGAACACGGACTTAGAGTGTATTGGTACGTTCATTTGCAGAGGTTGGGGAGAGGAGGAGAGGGAGGGGGAGGGGGAGAGAAGGAGGGGGAGAGAGAGAGAGGGAGGGGGAGAGAGGGAGAGGGAGGGGGAGAGGGGGAGAAGGAGGGGGAGAGGGGGAGAAGGAGGAGGGGAGAGGGAGAGGGAGGGAGGGAGAGGTAGGGGGAGGGGGAGAGAAGGAGGGGGAGGGAGAGAGAGAGAGGGAGGGGGAGAGGGGGTGTCCAATACAGCTCTATAAAGGGGGAGATGGAGGGACGGAGGGAGGGATGGAGGGAAGACGCAGGAAAGGTGAGAAGAAGAAAAGGAAAGCCATAAAGTTGAAAGAAGGGAGAAAGGAAAAAAAAAGGTGGAGTAAGTGGTCGTGGGTGGATGGTGCGTGTGGGTAATGTGGTGGTGGAGGTGGCAATGGGTGGATATGGATAATGGTGGTGGTCGGTAATGGTGGTGCGGGGAGGTAAAGGTACTACCGCGTGAAGGTAAAAAAGGGGGATGGGGGAATGGGGGAAGCTACAGGGGGGCGACAGGGTGGGGGCTACAGGGAGGCTACAGGGGGGGTATAAGGGCGTGATCGTGGGAGAAATAGGGTATAGAGAGGGCGTGGCTTGCAGGGACATATAAGCTTTTACCATTATTTTGGGTCCGTCGTGCAAAGGAGAGAAGGAAACAATGATGATGATGATGATGAGGTGTTATGCCGCAGGGTGTTGGGTGTGTAGGGTGTGTGAAGGGGTGTAGGGTATGTAAAGGGCAATGTAGGGTGTGTGAAGGGGGTGTAGGGTGTGTAAAGGGCAATGTAGGGTGTGTGAAGGGGGTGTAGGGTATGTAAAGGGCAATGTAGGGTGTGTGAAGGGGTGTAGGGTATGTAAAGGGCAATGTAGGGTGTGTGAAGGGCGGTGTAGGGTATGTAAAGGGCAATGTAGGGTTGTGAAGGGTGTAGGATGAAAGGCAATGAGGGTGTGAGGGTGTAGGTATGTAAAGGGCAATGTAGGGTGTGTGAAGGGCGGTGTAGGGTATGTAAAGGGCAATGTAGGGTGTGTGAAGGGCGGTGTAGGGTATGTAAAGGGCAATGTAGGGTGTGTGAAGGGCGGTGTAGGGTATGTAAAGGGCAATGTAGGGTGTGTGAAGGGCGGTGTAGGGTATGTAAAGGGCAATGTAGGGTGTGTGAAGGGCGGCAGGGTGTGTGAAGGTGTGTAAAGGGCAGGGATATGATAATACTTGTGAAGTGTGTGGTAATTGTGACTTATCTCGGACGACAACAACATGGCGACTGATAATTAAATAATGCACGTAAGGTTGTCATTTTGTTGTTTGGTATCTTATATGAAAAATTTCTGTGACAGTAAAGAAAAAAAAAGTGATGGCCATAATATACTAAGCAAAATAATATCATGGTATTCAATTTCCTGTTTGTAAAAGAAAATATTTATTACGATGGATACGTCATGGTTCTGATGAGGTCGAGGAATTATCTGTGTTGTTTGTTTATGTTTTGATGGTGGTAAGATAATGTTATATTGTCATGACACAACTTTTTTTATTTTTTTATTTGTAAGCTCCACACATGTAAATAAATATATATAAGTTACGGAAATAGTATTAATGAGGAAAGAGACAGACAATTTCCGTTATGGGCATGTCAGGAAATATTCATACCAGGGTTTTTCCTAGTTAGTTATTGAAAAGACCCTGATTCATACAACACCGGTTCACGGCAAACCTGTATCACGAGAACTAGATCAAGATAGCGAAATACATCTTGCATCATTATGCATGACACTTTATAACTAGAACTAAGTAAATAAACGACAAATATATTAAGAGCAACTAAGACAAGACAATTTCCTAGACATGAAGCAATAAAATAAATATCATAACATAATAACATAAATAAAACAATATTCCAACTTAGAACATGTTATGAAAGAATAAACAAAGTGGAACAATCACAGGTACTCTGGTGAGCGAGGATTTTACCTGAGTCATCTTACTAAACTTCAGTCCTTCCAGCTCACGGACATTGTTTTAGCTAATCACGAACTCCACCGTTACACTAGAACCCTAGCTTCGGCAAACTATATAATACCAAGTAATCGTATCATTTCACTAGAGTGGCATGTCCAGCGTAAGGAAGGGTTCGTTGTATGAAGCAATAGAAGGTGTCAGGGCATTGGTGAGACTAGACAGGGGATTTGACGGAGGAGCAACAGCATTGGCACTCAACGACGCGTGGTCCTAAGACTATCCCGCACAGTACAATGAGAACACGAAAAATAAAAAACAGCCCAAATATAAAATAACACTATCAACTAAAACACACGAGGGCAGGAAGTAGAGAAGGCAGTATGAAATTAATATATTTATAATATAAACGGGAGATTCATAGTTATAATAATAAAAAGTGAGAATAATAAGAATTAAAATAAGCGGCATATACCTGTGTTTCCCCCAACTCATCGTATCTCAAGTTTTAAATATATTATCTTCTTCTATTGATACATCTCGTACGACTTTCCCTACGTTTACCACTAATGTTCTAATCAGCTTGACATTTTACAGCTTCTATGATGCATGCTCTGTGACACACTGCTTTCATGATCATGCTTGTACTACATTTCCTCCTTTACTATTTACATGACTATATAAACATTCATAGCCTAATCTATATACATGCCTGTATACACATGCCTTCTATGATCATGCTGACCACATCCTGCCTTCAAATTATATGTCTTTACCACATTTATCTGCCTTTCTATATATCATGCTCTGATACTACATTCTGCCTTTTATTTATCATGCTCTGTACACATTCCTGCCTTTCTATTGATCATGCTCTGTACTACATTCCTGCCTTTCTATTTATCATGCTCTGTACTACATTTCCTGCCTTTCTATTATCATGCTCTGTACTACATTTCCTGCCTTTCTATTTATCATGCTCTGTACTACATTTCCTGCCTTTCTATTGATCATGCTCTGTACTACATTTCCTGCCTTTCTATTTATCATGCTCTGTACTACATTTCCTGCCTTTCTATTTATCATGCTCTGTACCACATTTCCTGCCTTTCTATTGATCATGCTCTGTACTACATTTCCTGCCTTTCTATTGACCATGCTCTGTACTACATTCCCTGCCTTTCTATTTATCATGCTCTGTACTACATTTCCTGCCTTTCTATTTATCATGCTCTGTACCACATTTCCTGCCTTTCTATTGATCATGCTCTGTACTACATTCCCTGCCTTTCTATTTATCATGCTCTGTACTACATTTCCTGCCTTTCTATTGATCATGCTCTGTACTACATTTCCTGCCTTTCTATTTATCATGCTCTGTACTACATTTCCTGCCTTTCTATTTATCATGCTCTGTACTACATTTCCTGCCTTTCTATTTATCATGCTCTGTACTACATTTCCTGCCTTTCTATTTATCATGCTCTGTACTACATTTCCTGCCTTTCTATTGATCATGCTCTGTACTACATTTCCTGCCTTTCTATTTATCATGCTCTGTACTACATTTCCTGCCTTTCTATTATCATGCTCTGTACTCACATTCCTGCCTTTCTATTTATCATGCTCTGTACCACATTTCCTGCCTTTCTATTTATCATGCTCTGTACTACATTTCCTGCCTTTCTATTGATCATGCTCTGTACTACATTTCCTGCCTTTCTATTGATCATGCTCTGTACTACATTTCCTGCCTTTCTATTTATCATGCTCTGTACCACATTTCCTGCCTTTCTATTTATCATGCTCTGTACTACATTTCCTGCCTTTCTATTTATCATGCTCTGTACTACATTTCCTGCCTTTCTATTTATCATGCTCTGTACTACATTTCCTGCCTTTCTATTGATCATGCTCTGTACTACATTTCCTGCCTTTCTATTTATCATGCTCTGTACTACATTTCCTGCCTTTCTATTGACCATGCTCTGTACCACATTTCCTGCCTTTCTATTTATCATGCTCTGTACTACATTTCCTGCCTTTCTATTGACCATGCTCTGTACTACATTTCCTGCCTTTCTATTTATCATGCTCTGTACTACATTTCCTGCCTTTCTATTTATCATGCTCTGTACTACATTTCCTGCCTTTCTATTGACCATGCTCTGTACTACACCTTTTTCCTCGCCATTTCTATTTATTCATGCTCTGTACTACATTTCCTGCCTTTCTATTTATCATGCTCTGTACACATTCCTGCCTTCTATTACATGCTCTGTACTACATTTCCTGCCTTTCTATTGACCATGCTCTGTACTACATTTCCTGCCTTTCTATTATCATGCTCTGTACTACATTCCTGCCTTCTATTACATGCTCTGTACTACATTTCCTGCCTTCTATTACATGCTCTGTACCACATTTCCTGCCTTTCTATTTATCATGCTCTGTACTACATTTCCTGCCTTTCTATTTATCATGCTCTGTACCACATTTCCTGCCTTTCTATTGACCATGCTCTGTACTACATTTCCTGCCTTTCTATTTATCATGCTCTGTACTACATTTCCTGCCTTTCTATTTATCATGCTCTGTACTACATTTCCTGCCTTTTTTCTATGCTCTGTACACATTGCTTATACAGTTTGTACTACATTTCCTGCCTTTCTATTGACCATGCTCTGTACTACCATTTCCTGCCTTTCTATTATCATGCTCTGTACTACATTTCCTGCCTTTCTATTTATCATGCTCTGTACCACATTTCCTGCCTTTCTATTGACCATGCTCTGTACTACATTTCCTGCTTCTATGACATGCTTCTGTACACATTTCCTGCCTTCTATTTATCAGCTCTGTACTACATTTCCTGCCTTTCTATTTATCATGCTCTGTACTACATTTCCTGCCTTTCTATTTATCATGCTCTGTATACATTCGCCTTCTATCAGTCGTACTACATTTCCTGCCTTTCTATTTATCATGCTCTGTACTACATTTCCTGCCTTTCTATTGACCATGCTCTGTACTACATTTCCTGCCTTTCTATTTATCATGCTCTGTACCACATTTCCTGCCTTTCTATTGACCATGCTCTGTACTACATTTCCTGCCTTTCTATTTATCATGCTCTGTACTACATTTCCTGCCTTTCTATTGACCATGCTCTGTACTACATTTCCTGCCTTTCTATTGACATGCTCGTACTACATTTCCTGCCTTTCTATTACAGCTCTGTACACATTCCTGCCTTTCTATTGACCATGCTCTGTACTACATTTCCTGCCTTTCTATTGACCATGCTCTGTACTACATTGCTTCTTTCTGCTCTCTATTCTTATTGACCATGCTCTGTACTACATTTCCTGCCTTTCTATTGACCATGCTCTGTACTACATTTCCTGCCTTTCTATTGACATGCTCTGTACTACATTTCCTGCCTTTCTATTGACCATGCTCTGTACTACATTTCCTGCCTTTCTATTGATCATGCTCTGTACTACATTTCCTGCCTTTCTATTTATCATGCTCTGTACTACATTTCCTGCCTTTCTATTGACCATGCTCTGTACTACATTTCCTGCCTTTCTATTGACCATGCTCTGTACTACATTTCCTGCCTTTCTATTGACCATGCTCTGTACTACATTTCCTGCCTTTCTATTGACCATGCTCTGTACTACATTTCCTGCCTTTCTATTTATCATGCTCTGTACTACATTTCCTGCCTTTCTATTTATCATGCTCTGTACTACATTCCTGCCTTCTATTATCATGCTCTGTACTACATTTCCTGCCTTTCTATTGATCATGCTCTGTACTACATTTCCTACCTTTCTATTTATATGTTCTATGAGTTTCCTGTTATTCTTTCCATTCATTTGGTTCTTTTTTCGTATCTCTTCCTTCCTTTATACATTTCCTGCATTTTCCTTGATCGCATTTATTATCATTATCTTATTCCTCCCTTTCTCTCTCTTCCTTATTTAATTCATATCAGTATTCGTTTCATACCCTATATCTACACTTTAACTCCCTTCCTTACTTTACCATTATTACCCTTTATCATCATTATTCTCTTCGTTCAGTAATATCTTTCCCCCTTTCTCCTATATCTAAACTTCCCGAGTCCTTAACTTCCATCTCCTTCCCCTCCCAACTTCCCTTCCCTATTTGCTTCATTAATATCACCTGTCAATCATTCACTCTTCCTTCCATCTTGGCCTTTCACCCTTCCCTCGGTTCCTTCCTCCTTCCTCTCCACTGTTGACCTTCCCTTCCCTTCCCCCTAGCGGCCGCAGCACAAGGGTGGAGGGTCGAGGGGGGAGGGTCGAGGGGGAGGGTCGAGAGTCGGGTCATTGGGCGAGGAGGAACCATCGACCAATAATTCACGGTCTTTCCGGATACAAACGTGCATGAAGGTAAACTGGGTGACCTTCCTTGCCTCGCCCTCCCTTGCTCTTCCTTGCCCTGTTCTCCTATGTCCTCCCCTGTCCCATTCTGTTCTGTCCTAGCCTATCCTGTTCTTCTCTGTCCTATCCTGTTCTCCTATGTCCTGTCCTGTCCTATCCTGTTCCCCTCTATCCTGCCTTACCTTCATCCTAGGAATATCTAAATATCTAAAAGTGTTTGTTATGTTATTCGTGCGTTCTACCTTGAGGCAAAAAATCGATACTTCCCTCCCCACCCCTAAAAATATTTGATGAATAAATTACACTGGGGAACAAATTTTTGTTGAGTTAGGTCTGACACTTGTTATTAAGTAATTTTTGGGTGCTGAATCCAAAACTGATCTCAGTTTTTCTCTATCACGTCAAGTTTTTGAACTGTAGGATTTTCGTATTCTTAAAAAATATGAAAAATACTGTACATAACAGTAACAGTGCTTATTTTATAAAAAGTTGCAAATGTTAACATACAATGAAAAATGAAAGAAATAGGCATGAATAGAATGTTTATTTAACATTATCATGTTTTTAGAAAGGATAAGGCTATAATTGTGTGCAGGTTAAGGTAAAAATTTACGTTTGTAGCTTTGTCTGGAGTGTTCAACTTGAGGACTATCGCGTTTGATGCTCCAACAATAGTCAGCCATCATATGCACATCCCATCTACCCTGGTAACGTTCTTCCATAACCTTCAAATCTTGGTGAAATCGTTCACCTTGCTCGTCGCTAGCAGCACCAAGATTTTCCGGAAAGTTGGCAAGATGGCTATGCAAAAAATGTACTTTAATACTCATGTTGCAACCAAGCGCTTTGTAGCTCTCCAATAGTTTCTGAACAATTTCTGTGTAATTACTTGCACGTGTATTTCCAAGAAAGTTCTTGACGACGTCTTTGAATGATAGCCAAGCATTCTTTTCAAGGTCTGACATAGTACCGTTGAAATGTTCATCTTTGATGAGCTGTCGAATTTGTGGACCATCAAACACACCGGCCTTGATTTTTTCAATTGACAGTCCAGGAAATGCCAAGATGATGTACTTCAAACAGTCGCCATCAGTTGACAATGCTTTTACAAATTGTTTCATGAGACCTAGTTTTATGTGCAGAGGTGGGAATATTATTTTCTTCCTGTCAACAAGTGGCTCATGTACAATGTTAGGATCTCCAGGTTTAAGATCAGATCTCGGAGGCCAATTCGTCTGAACCCAATGCTTCTCTCGAGCTCTGCTATCCCACATATAGAGAAAGCAGGGATACTTTGTGTATCCACGTTGTTGACCAAGAAGGAAGGACACCATTTTAAGGTCAACACAGATGATCCAATTGTGTTTGTCATATTGCAATAACTCAATGACTCTCTTTACATCTCCATATTCTTCACGAAGACAGACCGAATGCCCAATAGGGACTGCGCCAAACAAATTGCCATTGTGTAGAAGTTTTAATACAGCTCACAAGTGGAATTTTGCTTATCTGGAGGGTAAGCTGTGGAGAAAAAACTTGACGTGCTAGAAAAAAACTGACTACAGATTTGGAATCAGCATGCCAATTTTAGTCTAAATAAGCTCAAAAATCTAACTCAACAATTTTTTTTGTTCAAATTGTTCCCCAGTGTTATTTACAGTGAGGCAAAAAAAATCGATTGCACCCTCCCCTCCTTCAAAAAAATAGATGAATAAATAAATATAAAGAACAGACGAGGGAGTTTCTTTCTTTTCTTATTTTCAGGTGCGTTACAGGATACAGGTAAACGGATATATTGGTTAGCTACATAAAAAAACTAGAAAAAACACCATTCTAAGCATGATTCAGTTGTTGTATTGAAGTCCCTGTGGTAAGGTTTTTAAAGTTATCATAAAAAGGAGAAAGAATGAAGGAAAATCGATGGGATGAAAAAAAGAGTGGAAAATTCAAAGATAATATTTAGGTACAATTATTATTTTGCACAATTTTGTATTTAATATAGTTGTTGTGGTCAATGAAACTAACTAATTAACTAACTAACTAACTAACTAACTACATACCTCCCACTGTGCCTCACTAGAACTATAGTCTATTTTTTTAACGAGGCCAAAATTTAGTTCTATGTTAAGGTCTCATGCTTAGAATGATGCCTATGTTTACTTGATAATAGGGTTAACTATGATAAAATACAACTGAAATTTACAAGAAGCGTAGTATTCCCTTCTCCTGGCATCAAATATCAGTCAGTAAGCAGCAAGGGGGCAGCATTTTGGCGTCGTTAAAAAAAATAGACTATAAGTACCAGGGGAATTAGCAACACAAGAGGAGGGAGCAACACAATACACGGCACATGCAATACACTACTGACCTAGTAACACTAACTATACAGCACACAACACACTATACAGCACACAACACTAACTATACATCACACAACACACTCCTAATCATCAACTCGCCACCCATTCAACAGTTACACCTTTGTCACATGTGCAAATAAAATACACCTGTCCAATAACTGATGGATAAAAGCATATATGACAATAAATGTGACTAATATCTAATTGCTACATCACCTGATCAAAAAAGTTACTATTGTTATGAACCTGTCGTTATAAATTATTCCATAGATATATTGTTTCCCTCCCTGTCGAACATGTCCAATATTTAATACAAAAATAGTAGCATTTGATATTGTTTTGTAACGCATTTATTGTTCTCATCCCATCGTTCACACACACACAGACAGACAGACAGACAGACAGACAGACACAGACACAGACACAGACACAGACACACACACACACACACACACACACACACACACAACACACAACACACACACACACACACGTACACACACAAGGATCAAAGGCCATTAGAAAAATAATTGCTACATCATGACGTACTACAATACAGATAGATAAAACGAACGAAAGCTACAATTCCCAAGGCAATCTAGTTGTTAGGAAGCTTGACACATCTCCGCTCCTCCCCTTCATCGAGCGATAAAAGCCACAGCAGTGAGACAAACAAGAGGAAAGTAAAGCAACCTACCTACTAAGCTACTTTATTATTACTACTTTACTACTACTACTACTACTAAGTACCTCCCGGACTAAATTGACCCCCCCCCCTTTCTTATTCTCTTAGTCTTCTATATAGGGACTGGCAACTAAGCAAGGTTTTTGTTACTTTTTGTTTTGCCCTTAGCCAGCTCTTTGTGATGTAAACAATTAAAAAATAAACACTTGACCAGATTACAGTACCACCAGACACAACCATTACTTCCCTATATCTTATCGCCCCATATTTGCATATTTGCTATTGCCACAGTTTCCTACACACACACACACACACACACACACACACACACAACACAAGGTCAGAGGCTAAATTTACTAACTAACTACTACTCCTACTTCTAACTACTAACTATTACTAACTACTGCTCCTACTCCTAACTACTACTCCTACTCTTACTTGATAACTACTACTCCGAACACACACACACACACACATACACACATACACACACACACACACACACATTGACAGCAACTCTCAGGAAAACTACGACACACTTTGGGCACACTTTAATTTATTATTATCATTACGTTTTATAAGTTATATTTAGAGTGTTTAGTTATTCATCGATGATTCAAAGCAGTCATAACTCTAAATTTGCACTTTATAAATAAAACTACCTTGTTCGTACCTAATCTTACAATCACCTTGAAAATAGTTGCCTTAGGATTAGTTGATAATCTCCAATCAGTTTCTCGTGCCTTTAATATTCAAATTGTTGCATCAATTGTGTATTTTCTCTAAACTACTGGCTTACAAACTCTCTCTCTCTCTCTCTCTCTCTCTCTCTCTCTCTCTCTCTTCTCTCCTCTCTCTCTCTCTCTCTCTCTCTCTCTCTCTCTCTCTCCTCTCTCTCTCTCTCCCTTCTCTCTCTCTTCCTCTGTTCCCACCCCTCTTTCATGGACAGGGACACAACGCATCACAAACATCACCATAACAACACCACAATAACACCTGCAGCTCACGTCCGCGCCACACAGGCAGCGGACAACACCTGAGGCCGCCCAGGTAAAGCGTTGGTGAACAACACTTGAGGCTGGCCCAATTAAAGCGCTAGTGATGAAGCACAAACAGGTAAATAAGGTAACAACAGGTAAAATAAGGTATTATAGGTAAGAACAAATAGGTAACAAATAAGGAATTACAGGTAATAAAATGCCACTCGGCGTCACACAGGTATGCCAAAGCCTCAGGTATATAAGAGAGAGAGAGAGAGAGAGAGAGAGAGAGAGAGAGAGAGAGAGAGAGAGAGAGAGAGAGAGAAAAAAAAAGAGAGAGAGAGAGAGAAAGAACAGAATGTGATAGATGTTGATGTAGGTCAAATGCACACATGACCTTCTGACCTCACTCGCCTGGAGGTACGAAGCGTAAACCAAGAAAAAAGTAAAATAAAAGAACACTCACAATAGCTCTGTATAGTAAGGAAGTTTGATTTATTTAACACATAAAATAACGAAGGTAAAGGAAAAGGCTGTAAAACTTATAAGTAAATAATATCCGATTGGGGAAATTAGCAAACACACATCACTGAATACCATTACTATTAAAAACAAATAAATTGAAGATAATATATATAAAGATAGGAAAAGATAAAAGATAAATTCAAGGTCAGTCTAGTCCATAAGATGCCTTTAAACTTCACTTCCTGAGAAAAAGTCAAACTCATATCGATATCAATACATTTCTTACTTAACCCCTTGATCACAAAAACGTAATTTCCATTGTAATATGACTACCATTAAACGTTTTTTAGTGAATATAAGCAATATTTTATAGATATGACCTGTTTAGTATCCTTGTCGACTAACTAATTTGGTATATTCAGTTACTT
>JACEEZ010000813.1:190000-202500 GCA_016584305.1 Chionoecetes opilio | reverse complement strand
TGACCTATATAGCTTAGATAGGTAAATGCATGACCTATATACATTAGATAGGTAAATGCATGACCTATATACATTAGATAGGTAAATGCATGACCTATATAGCTTAGATAGGTAAATGCATGACCTATATAGCTTAGATAGGTAAATGCATGACCTATATAGCTTAGATAGGTAAATGCATGACCTTATACAGTTAGATAGGTAAATGCATGACCTATATACATTAGATAGGTAAATGCATGACCTATATACATTAGATAGGTAAATGCATGACCTATATACATTAGATAGGTAAATGCATGACCTATATAGCTTAGATAGGTAAATGCATGACCTATATACATTAGATAGGTAAATGCATGACCTATATAGCTTAGATAGGTAAATGCATGACCTATATAGCTTAGAATAGAACGTTTTGGGTAAATAGCTCCTCTGAATATGTCTGTTTTTCTTTCTTCCCTTCTTCGTTATATTCCTCTCTTCCTCTTCTTCATCTTTCCATTTCCTGCCTCTCAAAATTTCTTATTATACCATAGCTCCTTTTTCTTCATCTTCCTTCAACTTAACAGCTGCCTCCTCTTCCTCCTTCTCCTCCTCTTCCTCCTCCTCCTCCTTCTCCTCCTCCTATCACTATATCATAACTACCTCCTTCCTCTCAACTTTTCTTATTATTCCATAGCTCCTTTTTCCTCATCTTCCTTCAACTTAACAGCCTCCTCCTCCTCCTCCTCCTCCTCCTCTCCTCCTCCTCCTCCTTCCTCTCCTCCTCCTCTTCCTCTTCCTCTTCCTCTCCTCCTCCTCCTCCTCCTCCTCCTCCTCCTCCTCCTCCTCCTCCTCCCTTTATCATCTAGTTTATCATCACCCTGACACCTTCATCAAGTTATCGAGTCTCGGTTTTCACACTCGCGACAAGAATGAAGACCTCACCGCCTTGCCATTACACCTGTCCGTACCTGCCACACCTGTAATTACCTCCTGCGTCTTGCCCTGCCTACCGCAATACCTCGCCCCCACCCATTCCCCTCGCACCCCCCCCTCCCCAGCCCCTGCTCTCCCTTACAGCATGGGCGTGAAGGGGCGCAGGTGAGAGTACAAGGAATTTCTGTAATTGCACCTGATTATTGTTACGTCGTTTACCTGTCACCACCACCACCACAATCACCACTACCATCATCATCGTTACTGTTATTATTTCAGCTACCTTCGTGTGTGTGTGTGTCTCTCTCTCTCTCTCTCTCTCTCTCTCTCTCTCTCTCTCTCTCTCTCTCTCTCTCTCTCTCTCTCTCTCTCTCTCTCTCTCTCTCTCTCTCTCTCAACACAGTCCGTTGTAAAAACAATATAGATAATAAGGAAGGAAGAAATACTATGTAAAAATAAGACAGAGGGAAAGAGAGACGAAAGAAAAGAAAGAAGAGAAATAAAACAATGAGAGAATGAGGGAAAGGTGGGAAGAAGAATGGAATGTCTGGCAGAGAAGGAGGGATGGAGGAAGGGATGGAATGGAGGCTCTCAACTAATCACTGGAGGTACAGGGGAGGGGAGGGAAGGAGGGAGAGGTGGGTGGTGGGTGGGTGGGTTGGAGAGAGGGACGTCCCCCATACGCCCCCCCCCCCAGCCCCCGCACACCAATCAGGGAGGGTTCGGGCCTGCACACCGTTTGGGAGATGAACAGCTAGTTGTCTATCACGGCAGCCGATAGTGTTAATTGTACCCCCTCCCCCCTCCTACTCCTTGAGAGGCAATACAGGGAATATTCGGTCGTTTCTGGTCACTGAATTACATTTAGAACCAAAACCTATGAGAAAGAGTTCAGGGACGAGCGTTATAGTAAGTCCTGGCAGTGTATCATTCATCGTGAAGAAGAATAAATCTTAATATGAATCATTGAGTTGCCACGACAGCACTGATCATCCTGCACGATATAGTAAGCCAAGATAAAGGAAGACGTATTGCTCTGAAATATTATATAATCGATACTTGAACTGTCTTTAGTATTCTAGCTGTGTACTGGTGTTGAAAAATTGTTGTCGTGGTCAACAACACGAACAATGAAATACGCTTTGCTTGTTATTGTGTTACATCAAAATCCTTTTTAATTTTTGCCGTTACTTATTATTGTTGTTATTGTTGTGACTGATCGAAAATAGTCCTTCTACATTTATTTTCCTGAATCTACCGAATTCACACATTATTAACTTACACTGGATAACTACCAGCATCGCCGCTAACGACCAGACACGCTTGGTCTTGGCTGCACTTCAACCCATTAATGATCAAACCCCCCACGATATATAATGGAAGGGAGTTAGGAGACCATTTAGCCCTCCGATGAATCACCAGTGACTGTCAATACCAACGAATAAACAATACACCAAATAACCTCCACGTCTATAATACAACACAGAAGTCTAGCAGGACGTGGCAGAAATAATGTACAGAATATCAAATGGAACCTTACTCCAGATTAAAAATGACAATAAATAAATGGAATTGATGTTAATTAAATGGAATAAACAGTGAATCAAATCAAGTTGTAGAAAATAATGGATCAGATGGAGTAAATAAATGAGGTGATCAAATGAGGTGAATTCAGGAGGGGTGGAATTAAGGTGAAATCAGATTAAATGAGGTGAACGTAAACCAGATGAAGGTTAAAATAGTAACTCAAATAGAGTAAATAGTAATTAAATTTAAGTAAATACTAATTCAAATGGAACCTTACTCTCAAAAATTAATAAGTAACAGCATCTTACCTTCCAGTAGGACGTCACACCATCACGAGGGTTCACATCCTTGCCTCCTCTGTTCCCGCCACGACCGCAGGAAGGGAGAACCAAGCAAGCACAACGCACACATAAATAGGCTGCGGACGCCACACACACACGCACCGCGGGGCACACATAACGCAGGGGGAACAGGGGCAGAAAAAGAACTTGAGATTACTGACATTTAAATAAGTAAAACGCGTTAGTAATGAATGAATATTATTAAAATGAAGGTAAGGAGATAGTGAATAATTAATAATGAATAAAGAAAGTGAAGGTAAGGAGGCAATGAGGTTAAAATGGAGTGTTCTTTTTTCCTTGCTTCTTTTTTCTTTTAATATTGTTTTTTTTATATTTTCCTTTTTTTGTCGTCATGGTCTATTTTTTCTTTCCAATCCTCATCGTTATCTTCGTTATTAGATTACTGGCATTTAAATCACTGATACGCGTCGGTGATGTCTGGACGAGGCTACAACGCTTCGCTAAGTAACCATACTGTACCGCGATATAGGCAGTCTGCTTTGAAGGTCTCGCATCTCATACTACGAAGCGTGTTATTTAATATTTCGACAGATTGAGGAAGGACAAGGAAGCTATGAGAGGAGTGAAAGAAGTGAGTGAGTGACATGAGGGTGACTGCTGCCGCTCCTGCCCCCTCATGTACACTGGCACGTCACTCACTACCCTCATCTCAATCCTTCCTTCCTTCACAGCTTCCTTCACTCTTTTATATCACAATTTACTCGTAATACAACCCGAAACACTTATCTAAACACAGATCTAATGCCAAACTGCCCTTATAGCTTTCTTATATTCTTATGTTCTTATGTCCTTATGCCCACAACGCGATTAAAACTGTGATAACAAACCTGAGAGGAGTCAGAGGGCACGTACGACACGAATGACTTATCGAGGCAAAATCTGATCACAATGTACTCGTTATAGAACCTGAAAAACTGATCTAAAAACATATCTAAAGCCAAACTGCCCACAACGCGATTCAATACGTGATAACTAACCTGAGAGGACACGCACGACACGATTGATCTGAGGCGTGGGAGTGAGAGTGGTGGTGGTGGCGTCGCCGTGCCGAGACGCGGGTAATCCCATTGGGGGGTAGGTGGGGCCTGACGCTGGGGGGTTAACAAGCGGGGGGGGGGGAGTGTGGGGAGCCTGCTTGCCGGATGTAAAGTAGTGTCGTATATTTTTCTATCTCCTGTTGGCTGTTATGGAATCCGAAACAGATGTAAAACTAAACTGCCTCCGCTATGGTTCGATATTAGGCTATGATGTAACTAATGTGTGAAGAGGCCCGCCAAGTGAGTGATGATGAGTACTGTGAGTGAGTCGTGAGCCGCAGTGCATAGAAAACGGGAGGTAAAGGGGATACCAATGCTAGGGTGGGGGATGGCGGAGGAAACCAACACTAGGGAGGTACAGGGGGGAACCAAGACAAGGGGGTACAGAGGGGGACAGACACTGGGGTGGGGGATAGAGGGAGAACAGAGGCAAAGGGGGTACAGGGGGAGTCGACGCGGGGGGTTACATAAGGGATCGAGGCTTCTGTGACCGTCAGTGAAGCAGTGTTGAAGATCTTTCTATCTCCTGCTGGCTGGTGTTCTCCCGCTACCTAACCCTCACCATGTTAGCACGAGTGGCAGACAGACGGTACTATGTCAATGATTCATGTAACCTTTATGTGTTGAATCACGTCATTACAATAAACAATAAGAATCAACTCCTTAGTAACAGTGGCACATACATGGACACGTCCCCCCAACATCCGCCTAAACAAGACCAAGAGAGTGGTACTTACTTTTCTTTTTTTTCTCTCCACTATCTGTTCTTCCTATGCAATCCTCTGTAATCTGCATCCTCCTACTTACTCCTAAAAACAATAACTTACGATCTGTTCTTCCTATGCAATCCTCTGTAATCTTCCTCCTCCTACTTACTCCTAAAAACAATAACTTACGATCTGTTCTTCCTATGCAATCCTCTGTAATCTTCCTCCTCCTACTTACTCCTAAAAACAATAACTTACGATCTATTCTTCCTATGCAATCCTCTGTAATCTTCCTCCTCCTACTTACTCCTAAGAACAATAACTTACGATCTATTCTTCCTATGCAATCCTCTGTAATCTTCCTCCTCCTACTTACTCCTAAGAACAAACTAATCTATTCTTCTTAATCCTCTTTCTTCCTTCTTTACTCCTGCATTCGTCTTCTTCATGCTGTTTTCCTTCCATTCTCTAGCTTTTCCTCTTATTCCTTTCATTCATTCTGTCATCAATCTCTTCTTTCTCCTTCTCCTCCACCTCCTCATTCTTCACCTCCTTTCTTCTCCTATCCTCCTCTGTCTCTCTCCACTATCCTCTTCTCCTACTCATCACCTTCATTATTTTCTAGTAATCCTAACCTACCCCCTTCTCTCCCACCCATCCCTCCAGTACTCCTACCCCCTCCACTATCTCCCCTCCTCCTCCTCTCCCTTCCACCCATCCCTCCAGTACTCCTCACCCCCCTCCACTATCTCCCCTCCTCCTCCTCTCCCTTCCACCCATCCCTCCAGTACTCCTTACCCCCCTCCACTATCTCCCCTCCCTTCCCCTCCCTTCCACCCATCCCTCCAGTACTCCTCACCCCCCTCCACTATCTCCCCTCCTCCTCCTCTCCCTTCCACCCATCCCTCCAGATACTACACCACACCCCCTCCACATCATCTTCACCCCCACTACCTCCCCCCTCCACCCACCCACCAGACCACTCACCCCCCACATCTACCCCCTTCCCTCCCTCCCGCCCATCATTATAATCTCATCAATGGTAATCAAATGGTACACAAAGGAAATTTTTATTTCATCAGAATAAAACTTCAAGAAATGACTGAACACACACACACACACACACACACACACACACACACACACACACACACACACACCACACCACACACACACACCCACACACACACACACACACACACCACACACACACACCACACAACACACACAACACACACACAAAAACACCAGGAAGAACAGAGAGAGAAACAGAGAGAGAGAGAGAGAGAGAGAGAGAGAGAGAGAGAGAGAGTGTGTGTGTGTGTGTGTGTGTGTGTGTGTGTGTGTGTGTGTGTGTGTGTGTGTGTGTGTGTGTGTGTGTGTGTGTGTGTGTGTGTGTGTGTGTGCCTTCGTAATGGAGAAATAAGGGTTTGACATACAACTCAGTGAGGAATGTCTAGATTACAGTGAATTTGTGGTTGAATTGATGGTATTTTAAGGATTCGACCATCGAGGAAGGGGAGGAGAGGACAGGGGAGGACGGAACGAAGGGGAAAAAAGGAAAAACAAAGGCAGGAAAAGACCATGGAAGGGGAGACAGAGAGAGAGAGAGAGAGAGAGAGAGAGAGAGAGAGAGAGAGAGAGAGAGAGAGAGAGAGAGAGAGACAGCACGTGCGGAAAGGAAAGGAAAGGGAAGGGTATGTGGTGGAAGTAAGTGGAGGTAGGAAGGGAAGGAAGGCAAGGGCGAGAAAGGAGGGATGGAAAAAGTAGAGAGGGTAGCAAAGAGTTAAGGAAAAATACGAGGACATATCAGGAGAGGGGAAGCAAAACGAGAGGCAGAGGGAAGGTTAAGGTACTGGAGTGAAGGAGGGGAAAAGAGGGAAGCAGGAAGGGATGGGTACATAGAGGGGAAAGAACGTTAGCAGATAAGAGTTGTGGTTTGTGGGTGAATCCTCAAAGGGAGAAAGATAAGGAAGAATTTTGTCATGAAGAAATATACTGAAAATGAGTTATTGATGTTAAGAGAAAATGAGGGTAAATGAAACGAATCTGGTGGGATGAAATAGAGAGAATGAGGTAATGGTACATGTGGTTAATGAGAGACAGTAGGTAAGCAACATAGATAATACAAGATAAAAATAATATAAGTAAAACGATAAATAACTGTAGCACAAAGACTTCCTACATCACCAAAAAAGAAACAGTAGCTACAACCACACCGAATATGCTAAAAGAAGAAAAAATCATATGAAAGGAAAAAAAAACCATACATTTCATACAAACTTATAGAACAATATTGAACATTTTAAAACACGCCAAACAAAGGTATAAATATTTCAACACAAAACTTTACATATTCATCAAATACTTAGGTCTCAATCATCCAAAAACAAGGCCCTGCGTGACACATCCTATCAAAACGTGTCAAAACATGAAGACCTGACGCACGGAACACTAATTTGACGCTATCTATACACTGAGTTTCAAGGCCACACAACTTGACTGGGAGAGCCTTCATGAATAAACCGCTCGATAATTCTCTCTCTCTCTCTCTCTCTCTCTCTCTCTCTCTCTCTCCTCTCTCTCCTCTCTCCTCCTCTCTCTCTCTCTCTCTTCTCTCTCTCTCTCTTCTCTCTCTCTCTCTCTCTCTCTCTCTCTCTCTCTCTCTCTCTCTCTCTCTCTCTCTCTCTCTCTCTCTCTCTCTCTCTCTCTCTCTCTCTCTCTCTCTCTCGAACTTTCCCAGACCTCCCTGAAGCGACTCAAGTTAGGCGCGCGCCGCATAATGGCGAGTGTTGTTATGATAATAATCAACCGGCGCCTTACCGCCAAAAATTAAATCAACATTTGTACGAACATAAAAAGAAGTTATAGATGAAAACACTGAAAAAAGAAGCTTTCACCACCAATATCAAAGCTATAAGCGGACAGTGTGACGGAACAAGGAGAAGCCTGTGAAGGAGGGAGGGGAGGGTAGGGAGGGAGGGAGGGACAGCAGGAGGGAGGGAGGAAGAGCAGGAGGGAGAGAGGAAGAGCAGGAGGGAGGGAGAGACAGCAGGAGGGAGGGAGGGAGAATGGTAGGGAGGGAGGGGCAGCAGGACGGAGGGAGGGACAGCAGGAAGGAACGTCAGCTATATTGGCGCAGCAGGACCGACCTAAATACAGCCTCATACACAGGGTAACACGGGATAGGGGTAAGACGTGCCTAATGGGTAAAGTTTAAGGTGGTGATGGAAAGCTTCATAGAGGACTACAGATGCTTGTGGGGTAGGTGTTAGGTAAGGAAAGGGAAGGTTTGGGGCCACGTGAGGGTAGCACAAAGGAGAGAGAAGAGGTTGGGTGATGTAAAGCTTCGTGAAGGACTATAGATGCTTGTGGGGCAGAAAGTGTTAGGGTAAGGAAAAGGATGGTTTGGGGGACAAGTGAGAGTAGTACAAAGGAAAAAGAGGAGGTTGGATGATGTACTGTAAAGCTTCGTGGAGGTCAATGGTTGTTTGTAGGGTAGAAAAAAGTGTTAGGGTAAGGAAAGGGAAGGTTTTGGGTACATTAGGGTAATACAGGGGAAGAGAGGAGATTGAATAATGTTTGGGAGAGAGATGAAGTGGTAGGGCTGTGAGATTGAGGTGTTACGGTAAGGACAGGGAAGGTTTTGGATACGTTAGAATAGTACAGGGGAAAGAGAAGATATTGAATAATGTTTGGGAAAGAGATGAAGTGGCAGGGATGTGGGATTCATTAGTGCAGTGGCGACTATAGTGTTATTGACGGTAGGGTAAGGATAGGGAAGGTTTTGGGATACGTCAGAGTAGTACAGAGGAAAGAGAGGATATTGAATAATGTTTGGGAAAGAGATGAAGTGGCAGGGATGTGGGATTGAGTGCCGAGGGACGAGAGCAGTGAGGGAAGTGCCTGAAGTGCCTGAAGGGTGCTCTGGGGAGGGGCAGAATAATCCCTCGTAGGACAAAGTTTGGCTGCAGTTGCATGAACGTCACGCCTGGAGGCTACTCATGTTCCTCCTCACGCACTGCCTCATCACGTCACTGCAGTTGTGTGTATAATGGCGCAAAATAAGAAGATGAAATAAATATATACATGTCAAAAAATATATCAATATCAAATACAACATGACAAGGTTTTCAACACACGCCTCGGTTAAGACAATGAAAGTTAAGCATGAAAGGAAAAAAATCACTTATTTGTATTTACTTAGTTTTCTTGGTTGACTTAATAAAAGAGAACAAATGCAGTATTCAAACATCAGGTGTTGGTGTGTTTGTTGTGCGTGGTGGGAAGTGGACGAGAGCTACGCCTTTATTTTCTATCTAAACTTCTAAAGGTAACAAAGGAAAAATAGAGTTATAAATTAAAGACTTAAGAGTGAATTATGCGCAAACATATGTTATGTTACAAAGGAAAGATAAATTATGCCAAGAGGTTCAACGGAAAACAGTGCATGAATATATAATTTTTTTTATATCGCAGCGAAAAATGGGTTGTAAATGTAGGTTTTTTTTTCTTTCCTTATATATTGCTTGAGGCACTGTGTATTTGTCATCAGTGTTCCTCTACACTCGTATTGAACAATATTTTCATCTGGATCTACAGCCGTAACTATTGGAGACAGCTAAGATCAATAATTAACAAACTTACTGAAACTACACCATCTCAGCTACAATTTGCTGGTGGTTGGAAGTTTCTACCTCGGAGAGTTACTTTACAGTAACACGATATGTGTGAACACCCAAATTTGGCAAGAATTTTGTCCCCTGGATGAGAGCCGGACCAGGCCTTGACGGGGCTCTAAGCAACTTTCGATTTTGGTCACCCTAACCCCCCCCCCCTACCGCCAATACTATTGACTACGATCAATGTTTGATTATTCACAAACTGCCAATCATACACACCTTTTATCCGTTTATTAGTTGTGACTGTGTTGGATAGTACACATACAAAAAATTCAGGCTCTTTTATGTAGTGGGACATTTTAGGCGCTCTCAGGGGCCCCTGATGGCCATGGGGGCCTTAATTAAGCAGCCGCTTAGGTCACCTATGCCTCGGGAAACTCTGCCCTGTATCATAAAAACATCCATAACTGGATCTATTTTTTTTCTATAGAACATCAAGATGATGTATCCAAATTTCTATCATTTCAAACTGATTTGTACTTATGAAGATGTGACTCAAAATGTCAAATTGTGCCCAATTTTCCAATGAAAAAGAATCCTTACAAAAAATTTGGATCCAGATCCGGATAAGGATCAACTCGAAAAATAAATAACTTCTAAATTGGGGTAAGCTCCCCTCTGGAAAAGTTTTCATGCAAATCCGTCTGTAACTTTTTTAATTAATCCTGCTAATAAACAGGCAAACCAAAGCATTCATAATTTATGTCTTCCAAGGCGGAGGCAACAACAAACTGCTCCCTCCACACCTTGTGCCTTATCCTTACACTATCAGGCATTACTTAGCTGTCTTCCTGAAGCCCGTCTTGTGCCACAAACATACCTGCGGGAACACAAAAAGGTGCATTAGTTCCACTCACAATGAATAACTTTCAAAACAATTGTGAGGGATATGATGGCGGTCAACCACCTGTGTTCCGCCAAGCCCACTGCCCTGGCCTCATTATATAAACATTGACATACTTTCCTAAGAGCAGGTAAGAAGTTGAATTATTTGGTGCAAGGAATTGCGACAAACCTAAGGCTTACAAGAGCAGGCCGCGGCACCGCACACCTCCATCACGGCTGAAAAATATGCCATCTGTTATAAAATTGAAAAATATAATAAAAAGTCCGCACAAAGATCTTCATTTAGTTTATCTTTCTCTAATACCAGCTCGGCCTTCAAAACCTTGGCCAACGGGTCTTGAGAGGACGGTTGTGTTGGGCTCCATCTTCCTTTAAGGGCGACACACGCCAAGCCCCAGGATTACCTTCAATATATTCCCGGAGCCAGATCTAGATCAGAATATCAATAATTGATCACTTCTAAATTGGATCACTTCTCGCCAGTGGTAAAATTTTCATGCAATTCCGTCCATAGTGTTTTGCGTAATTCTTCTAATTAAATAATAAACAAACAAACAGAGAAACACAAAATACCAATCACAGCCACCTTGGCGGCGGTAACAATAACAATAAAATAATAAAATGATATTGTAAACTTTCCATCCGCTTCATAAGGTCTTTCCTTCGTTCCTTCAACATAATCAAATATTCAATTCCCATCAACACCTTAACGGGTGAACTCAGGCTATGTGTGGCGACGCGTCACATCAATGCCAACAATGGGACGCTGCCGTGGCTTCCCTGCTCTCAGCACACACGACGAGGTGAAGCCAGGGTGAAGGGTGAAGCCAGGTGATGGGTGAAGCCAGGTGGGGGGCGGGGCGGGGTGGGGTGTGCAGTGGACCCATGGATAGGAAGGACCCGCTCCCCCCCCCCCCTGACAGCTCTGTGCCCCCCTTCCCCCCTCTTAAAGCGCGCTACTCTGTAAAGGCTGCATCGATCAACAATTTTTCGCTGTTATTATTTCTTCAATGTTGCACTTTGGTTATTATAATAGTCACGGAGGTTGTTGACGTCATACATAACACCTAAAAGAGTTGTAATATTGCCCACATGTATATTATTTCATATTTGCTTTAGTACTTAAGTTAATTTCCTCATGTATGTATATTATGTTGTTGTTTTCTTTCTTTTTTCCTGTCTGCCTTCGGGTGAAAATAATATTATTACTATTATTTTTATTATTATTACTATAACAGCGCGAGGACACGATCTAGTCGGGTCACTTAGGGCGGAAAAAAGGCTTTCGCTTCACCTTAGGTGAAGGAAGTATTTTGAGGGTCTTATCCTAAGCATTTTGTGCCGCTGAATCCGAAAATCGTAGTTGGGTCACTCGTTAGCGGTAAGTTTTCGCGCGATTTGCAATTTGGCAATTTGGCAATAAAATTGGCAATTACAAATTGCAGAATGAGAACCAGACGTCGTAGAGACCTTGTTTTGGACTCAAATTGAAGCTTATTAAGAGGGCATAAAATGTTATTGAGTACTCCGTGGTTGTATCTGTTCGGATTACTGATCTATAATGGAAATTAGAGATAAGTGGAAAAAAATTGGGAAAAATATAAAAGGAATAATTTTGGCCTTAAAGCCTGAGTTCTTAATAATTAAAAACTAAATTTTAATTAGTAAAAAAAGTAAAATAACAAACAATTGTTCTTAGGACACATTTAATTAACGAATTTGTGCAAGGGTGGGTACAATTATTGCGTAGAACAGGGTATTTCAACTGAAAAATGCTTAGGATAAGACCCTCAAAATACTTCCTTCACCTAAGGTGAAGCGAAAGCCTTTTTTCCGCCCGAAGTGACCCGAGTATTAATCCAGAACACAAAATTTCAAACAACGAAACCGAGTCTCCTCCGCGTATTTTTGGAAAATAACAATTAGAACACAAAAAAATCCCTTACTTGCGATAGCGAGCGTTCACAAGTTGAAAAAAATCGAATATCTAGTCGTCTACGCCATCGACGTCCTCATGCCCATCTTCCTCGTCGTTGATGCACATCTCGGGGGAGCAATCGCAAAGCTCCGAACAAGGAGTCTGCAGGCGTTGACAGCGGCAGCGATTGGTCGAGCAGTTCGTCTTGCATCCGCACTGCATCCCATCCATGATACTTTGCGGGGCGGGAGGCAGGGTGGAAGGGATAGGCGCCAGGTTTGGTCCGTAGCCGTACTTGGTCGGGTCGAGGGTCACCAACTCCTTCTTCACAGCCCCCTCCCAGACGACGGCCTGTAGCTGGGCTCGCATAATGTGCTGGGTGGTGGCGTTGACTGTCGGAGGGGCCAGTGCTGCTCCAACCTTCTTCTTCTGAAGTGCCGTCCACCTCGCCTGCGGCAGAGAGCAGGTATATCCGTAAATTCATCTCTCCTTCATTCTCT
>JACEEZ010000813.1:167500-182500 GCA_016584305.1 Chionoecetes opilio | reverse complement strand
TGTCATTATTATGAGTTGACAGAAGATATTAGTTCATTTTGTATTTATTTTTCTTTTATTTCACAAGTTTTCCTGTGTGTATAATTTTCATGACAGCTTTCACTTCTGGATTCTCACTTTCTTATTTACAGATTTAAGTTATTCTTTTATTTTTTTCTTCCACAACTTATCGTGTAATATTTTCATAACTGCTTTCACTTTTGGGTTCTTATGCCGGCCACACACACACCGGCGCGGGCCCTTCCGGCCGACAAAAAGTGGCGGGGCATCGTTCGCCGGACGAGACCCACACAACACCCCCCCCTTTTCATGAAAATTACAGACACGTCGGACCCCCGTGGTGACAAAAATGAATCCCTGTCCGAAAAGACGTTGGGATGGCTAATGTGCGCCATATAAATCCTAAATTAATCGTCATCTATTAAAACTCTTTTTAATCCCTATAATCCTAAATACAATTATTACTGGTAAATTTGGCATTATTTGGCCGGCGGGGGGGGGGGCCCGCGCCGAAGGGCACCCACAAAACCGCAGGCGGAGGCCGCGCCGGACAAATTTTTTAAAGGGCCCCGAGATTTTCACCCGGGCCGCTGGACGGGCCCCGCCGGATAAAAAACCCCCCCAACACACCCCACCCCTCTAGCCACCCCCTTTTGTGGGCCGGAAGGCCGCGCGGGTGTGTGTGGCGGTTTTATTTCCCCTTTTTCAATACAATTTTTTTTAAAAAAAAGAAATTCTTTTTTTACCCCTTTTTTTTTTTGAAAAATTAGTTTAAAATAATAAGCAAATTTTTTTTTTTTTTAACAAGAAAAAATTTTTTATATTTTATTTTTTTGTTTACTTTTTTCCCCTTTTGTTCCTTTGTTTTGATTAAACTATAAAAAGAAATAATTTCCTAATTCCGAGGTTTTTCTAAACGGTATCTCTCCTTTGACCCCCGGGCTTTTTGAGCCGATTACCTAGTAAAAAACGAAAATTCACCCTCCTATTCCTTTTTTTGCCAATTTCCCCTAATAAAATTTTTCCCCATTCCAGATTTTCCCCATTATCCAAAAACTAAACCCCTTTCCCCCCCCTTCCTCTTACCCTTTTTTCCCCTGATCCTTTCCCAACCCCACTACCTCCCCTCTTTTCAGTTTTTTTCCCCCCCCCTTTAAAACTTTCTCATACTTCCCCCCCCCCCTTCCCCCTCCCTTCCCTTTTTCCCCTTTTCCTTTCCCCTGTTTCACTCTTCCCTTCCACTATCCCTTCCCTCCCCCCTCCATACCTCCCCTCTCCTTCCCTCACCCACTACCCCCCCTCCCTTTCCCCCCCCCACTCCCTTCCCTTTTCCTCATTTTTACCCCCACCTTCCCCTCCCTTCCTCTTCCCCCCATTTTTGCTCACTAATTCTCCCCCTCCCCTCCACAAAACCCCCTTCCATCCCTCTTCCTCAACCTTAGATGACTATTTTCCCTCCCCCCCCCACAATCTCCCCCTTATTCCCTTTTCCCCTCCCTTATCTTTAGTTCCACCTCCCCCTCCTTCTCCCCCCTTCCTCCCAAACCCCCCCTCCACCAACTAAAATCAAAAAACTGAGATTTCCCACACTTAAAACTTTCTCTTCTCTCCTCTTTCTCTCTCTCTCTCTCTTTCCTTCGCAATTTGTCCTTCATAAAAAGTTGACAACCATAGACGAAAAAAAAGAAAGAAGAACAGACAGGTGAGGGGGGAAAAAATAAGAATGACCAAAAAGAGAGAGAGAGAGAGGGGGAGAGAGAGAGGGAGAGAGAGAGAGAAAAAAAGGGGAAAGAGGGGGGGGAAGAGGAAGAGGAGAGGAAAAAGAAAAACACAAAAAAAAAGGAAGGTTGAGAGAAAGGTCAAAGGGGAACGAAAGGAAAAAAGGGAAGAGAGAGAGGGGAAAAAGAGAGAAGGGGAGGGGAGGGGGGGGGTTAGAGAGAAGAGAGAGAAAAAGACCGAGAGAGGAAGAGACTACGCTTTGTGAATTGGGGATTTCACATCAAGCACAGTCAGAACACCACAACACACACACACAAACACACACACACAAAACACCACACCCCCCCCCGACAAACACCCCAAAAAAACACACACCCACCACACACACCCCACAACGACCAAACCCCCCACCTCCCCCAAAACATTTTTTCCCCTTTTTTTTTCCCTCCCTTTTTCCTAACATCTTTTTTTCCTCCCCCTTTTTAAAAAAAAAAAAAAAGAAAAGCGGTGTGGGGGGGCGGAAGAAAAGGGAAAAGGGAAAAAAAGGAGGAAGGGAAAAGGGGGGGAAAGGAAGAAAGGGAAAGAGGGGGAAAAAGGGGGAAAACGAAAGAGAAAAAAGGGGGGAAAGGGTGGAAAGGGAGAGAAAAAAAGGGAAAGGGGACGAAAGAGAAACAAGAAATAAGGGAAAGGGAGAAAAAGAGAAGAAAAAAGGAGGGACGATAGAGAGAGAGAAGATGGAGAATGAGAGGGAAAAGGAGAGAGAGAGGAAAAGGAAAAAGGGGAAAAAACCAAAAAAAAGGGGGGGAGGAAAAGGAGGGAAAAAGGAAAAGGAAGGGGGAAGAAAAGGAAGGAGAAAGGAAAGGAGGAGGAAGGAGGGAGGGGGGGAAAGAGGAGAGGAGGAAAGAGGAAAAAAATTTTTAAAACCCAAAAGGGAGGGAAATGAAGGGGGAAGGAGGAGGAGGAGGAGGAGGGGAGGGGAGGAAGGAGGAAAAAAAAATTTTGGGGAGGAAGGAGGAGGAGGAGGAGGGGGGGGGAGGAGGGGGGGAAAAAGGGGAGGAGGAGGGGAGGAGGAGGAGGAGGGAGGGGGAGGAGGGGAAGGAGGAGGAGGAAGGAAAGGGGAGGGGAAGGGGGGAGGAAGGGGGAGGAAAAGGGGAGATAAGGGGGGAGGAGGAGGAAAACATCCTTTCAATGAAAAATATTCTTATAAAATTGGAAAAAAAGGGGGGGAAGGGAAAAAGGGGGGGAAAGGAATAAAAGAGAGAAAGGGGGAAAAGGGGCAAAAAAAGCAAAGAGGAGAGAGGAAGGAGAGAGAAGAGGACGACAGACCCGGTAAGATGTAACCCCTCCTGAATATGGAGAAAAAAAAAAGGGAAGAGAGGAGAGGAGAGAGAGAGAGAGAGGGGGGGAAAAAGGGGGAGAGGGAGAGAGAGGAGGGGAGAGAGAGGGGGAAGAAGGGGAAAAAAGAGGGGGAGGAGAAGAGAGAGAGGGGTATTTTTTTCCCCTCCCGTCCCCCCCCCTTTTTTTCCTTTGCCTCTTTACCATGTCTCTGCTTTTCCCTTTCCCCCCCCCCCCTCGCCCCCCCCCTTTTTTTTTTCCCCCCCCTTTTTTCGCCCCCCCCCCTTCCCCCCCCTTTAACCCCGTTACGGTACAGGTTTAAGGACGGTACCTGTCTATCACCCATATGTGGGGGAGAGGAGAAAAGGAAGAGAGGGGGAGAGGGGAGAGAGAGAGGAGGGGGAAGAGAGAGAGAGAGCAAAGAGAGAGAGAGAGGAGAAAATAATAATTTAGTTTAAATTTGTAAACCCTTTTTAAAGCCTCGGTGTTAATTCTGTTTAAAAAAAAAAAAATAGATAGATAGAAGAAAAAGGAAAAAAAGAAAATTTTGAGCCAGGGGGAAAACCGAGAGAAAAAAAGAAAAAAAAAAGAGATGCTGGTAAAAGGTGAGAGAGGAGAAGAGAGAGAGAAGAGGGAAGAGAGAGAGAAGAGAGAGGGAAGAGGGGAGGGAAGAGAGAGAGAGGAAGGGGGAAGAAAAAAAAAACCAAAAAAAATGGAATAAAAAAAAAAAAAAAAAAAAAAAAAAAAAAAAAAAAAAAAAAAAAAAAGAGGAAAAGGAGCCTACGATTTTTATTTTTTATTTTTAAAGAGAAAGCCCCCAAAAGAGGAGCCCCCCAAAATAAAAAAAAAACCCCCAAAAAAAAAAAAAAAACCCCCCAACCAAAAAAAATAAACCCCCAAAGGGGGAAAAGGACGAGGGAAAAGAGGGAAGAGAGAGAGAGAAAAGGGAGAGAGAGAGGGGGAAAGAGAGGGGAGAGAGAGAGAGAGAAAGGGGAGGAGAGAGAGAGGAAGAGGAGAGAAGAAAAAGGGAAAAAAAGGAAAGGAAAAACGAAAGAAGGAAGGAGGAAAAAGGAAAGAAAGAGAGAAGGAAGAGAAAAAAGAAAGAGAGGAAGGAGAAAATGGACTAAAGGGAAGGGGAAAAGGAGGAAGGAAGGAAGGGAAGGGGGGGGAGAAAAAGGGAAGGGAAAGGAAAGCTGGGAAAGGAGGGATGGGGGCCTTGTCTCTTGAAAGGACCCAACAAGAAATTCGAGGATCCCATACCTGTCTCTCCGCCGGGGGCGCCGGGGGGGTTTTGAATACATTTTTAAAAAAATTCCCTGTTTTCTTTTTTTGAAGGTTGGATTTTTGCAGTTAATTTTTGCTCTATTGTTTGAGCTTCTTTTTAACCCTTGAGACCCCGAAAAGTAATTTCCCTTTTAATTTTTGGGGGATTAGACGATTTTTAGGACATAAGCAAAATTTTTTAGAATTTACCCGTTTAGATCCTTCACTAACTAATTTGGGTTTTCGTGATTTTCGAATTTTATGGCTAACAACAGCGAGTTCACAAGCAAAGGGAAAAAAATCTGGGGGTGAAGGGGTTTTAAATAAGTTCCCATTTTTTTATATTTTTTTTATGATTAGTAAAGTAATACTGTAAAAAAATGGGCTACGAGTGACGATGATGTGGTAACCGGGCTGTCATTTTTTTGCTTCAATCATAGTTTTTAGTTTGTTCTTTTTGGTATTGTCCGGGGCGCGTAAGTAGACTAATCTTTGAAGGAAGGAGGATTGGGGGGGAATGGACATTGTGAGTGTTGGCGTAACAACATGGCGGGAGTTTGTTTGGTGCCCGTATGTGGGGTAAAATAAAAATAATAAAAAATAATAATATAATAATAATAATAATAATAATTAATAATAAAAAAATAAAATAATAATAATAATTTTATTTCGCCGGGGCTAGACACAAAAAAACCAAGACAAGGAGTTAACTTTAAATATAACTCTGGGGCAAGCCATATGGGGGGTGGGGGGGAGTCAATGCCCTTTATGGAGGGTGTGGAGGGTTTTCAAGCCTTCATGGAGGGGGTGGGAGGGGGTTGCCAGGCGCTTACAGACGATCCCACAGCTCAGGAAGGCGTAGTGGCCCCCCAAAAATCCCCCAAGGTTCCCAAGGGGGCCCCGCCGTCCTGGATCTCCTTCCTCCCGCACAGGGTGTACTCACATTGACGTTTTCCCCTCGTTCTCGAGGCGGGGGAGTATCACCCCCAGAATATGATCCTAAAAGGGGGGGGGATAGGCAGTAAATGCTATTCTCATATGTTGCTCCTCCCCAAATTTCCCCGAAAGTCAGATTTCCCCCTCCCATAATGACCCCCGTTTTATCAAGTAGGTAATACCCCCCCCAAGTTCAATCCTGCTCTTTTACATCTCCTGATGTCCTGATGCCTCCCCTGGGGAAGAGCTTTCTCCCATAAAGGGTCCTTCCTTTCGTCATTGACTGAGGATTTTTTCCTCACCTTTTCGCGGGTCCCGGTGGGCCCCCATCACCGCCCGGGGTGTCGTCCCTTTCCCCCCGTTGTCAGGGGTCAGATTTTTATTGACGCCTCCCGTGGGGAGGGCCGCCCTGTTGGTGTTCCGGCCAAAAAACCAAATTCTTTCCATTTCAGAACATGCGGAAGACCTGTTTCCCGTCCTGCATGGCCCCGCAGCCTTCCCCCCTCGAGGCGGAAGGGGGACTGCCCGGGCCCCCTTTGTGGTTTTCTCCCGCCCCGCAGGGGTGGCAGGGTCATTTCCCCGGTGAAGACGGAGTCCGCCCGAGGCAGGCACGCCACAGGGGGTCCCCCTCCCTTTTTCCCTAGGGGCCGAACCTTCGCACGGCAAATTGGGCAGAGGTGCCCCCCGCCCTCGGGGGGATCATCCCGCCAGTCACCGGGGGAAGGGGAAGGAGGGGATACCCCCCTCCCGCGCCCCCAGCACCCCCCCCGGTACCAAGGGGGGCCCCCGTAGCACAGCTGAGGGGTCCACGGGGCCCCGGGCGCCCTGCACGGCAGGCTCGAGGTGACCTTCAGGGTGATATTTTGTTTCATTTTTTTTTTAATTTAAATGAATATGTTTGCAAGAAAGTTTTTGGGCGTCTCGGGACGGATAAAAGGGGGGGGTAGTGAAAGGGTGTGGGTGGTGGGGGGGGCAATACAAGGGTATTGGGTTTTAGAGTTGTTCAGTTCTTTTCCATTTTTCGTATGTAACTTGATAAGACTAAATTATACTTAGTTAATCCTTTTCTTTTTGCTTTTTTTTTGCATGCCTCCGGGCGAAAAAAAAAAATTTTTTAAATTATTTTTATATTTATTATTTTTATTGAACCACGTGACGGGACCAAAAAAAAACTCCCGCCATGTTTTGTACGCCAACACTCAGCAAATAGGCCTTCTCCGCCCCTCAACCCTTCCTTTCCCTTTTAGATTTGTCAATAGATGTTCGAATATCTATATAAAGATTTTATTTCCCAATACCTTTTTAACCCACTTTTTTAAATTTTCATCTTTTTTTTTAAAATAACACACCTTCCTCATCTTATTTTCCTCTTAACTGTTTTGTCTCCCTGTTGTCCTTCGCCTTGGGGGAAAAGAGGAAGTGGGGAGGAAAAAAAAATGAAGAGCAAGTAGAACGAGGGGGAGACAGAGGAGAGAGAGAGAGAGAGGGAGAGAGAAGAGAGAGGAGCGAGAGAAGAGAGAGAGCGAGAGAGAGAGAGAGAGCGAGAGAGAGAGAGGAGAAGAAGAGAGCAGACGAGAGAGGAGAGAGAGAGAGAGAGGAGGAGGGAGAGAGAGGAGAGGTGAAAGAGAGAGAGAGAAAGAGGTAGGGAGAGGCATTATGAGGTGTAGAGGAAGAGGTAAAAATTAGATGAAAGAGCGAAAGAAAGAAAGAAAGAAAGAAAAATAAGAAAGAAAGAAAAGAAAGAAAGAAAAGAAAGAAAAGAAAAGAAAGAAAGAAAAGAAAGAAAAGAAAACAAAAAAGCTTGAAAAGAATGTAAAAGATTATGCTGTATACCTTGAGAGAGGAGGAGGAGGAGGAGGAGGAGGAGGAGGAGGAGGAGGAGGAGGAGGAGGAGGAGGAGGAGGAGGAGGAGGAGAGGAGGAGGAGGAGGAGGAGGAGGGGGTGACGCAAGCAAACACTGAAGGAGGAAGAGGAGGAAGAGGGAAGAGAAGGAAGGGGGAAGAAGAGGAGGAGGAGGAGGAGGAGATGAAGAAGGAGGCAAACGAAGAGGAATACAAAGGAAGAACAAACAGATCCAAAGGTGTTAATCCATACGAGATTTTTAAAAATATATTACACTACTAAAATGCTATAGTAAGGTGTAAGATAGTAAAGATAAAGGCTTCCCACCACCTTCCACTCTCTCTAACCTAGGATGGAATGATGAGAGAGAGAGAGAGAGGAGAGAGAGAGAGAGAGAGAGAGAGAGAGAGAGAGAGAGATGAGAAGGAAGAGAGGGAGGACGAGAGAGAGAGAGAGAGAGAGAGAGAGAGAGAGAGAGAGAGAGAAAGGAAACGAATGAAGAGATAGATCGCAAAAGGAAGAAGAAAGAATGGAAGAGAAATTAAGACGAGCAGAGGAAGGAGAAAATGAGACTGAAGGAAGGGAAGGAGGGAGGAAGGAAGGGAGGGAAGAAGGGAGGAAGAGGAAGGAGAAGGAAGTAGGAAGGAGAACAATAAATGGAAGGAAGGGAAGGAGGGAGGAAGGAAGGGAGAAGAAGGGAAGGGAGGGAAAAAGGGAAAGGGGAAGGAGGAAGCTAGGAAGGAAAAAAAAGAGACGAAGAAGGAGGAGGGGAAAGGGAAGGGAGGGAAAAAGGGAAGGGAAGGAAAAGGAAGCTAGAAGGAGGGATGGGGCCTTGTCTCTTGAAAGGGACCCAAAAAGAAAATTGAGGATCCTCATCCCTGCTCTCCTCCGGGGGGCCCCCGAAGGAGGGTTTGGGGCTACACTTTAAAAAATTTGTTTTTTTTTCTCTTTCTGAAGGGTTTGGGATTATTTGAGAGTTATTATTTTGCTCTATTTTTTGGAGCTTGTCTTTAACCCCCTTGGCCCCAGAACTAATTTCTTTTAAAATTTGGGTGCCCATTAGACGTTTTATAGTGATTAAGAAATTTTTTATAGATATGACCCTTTTAGTACCCTTTGCCACAAAACTAATTGTATTTTCGGTATTTTCGTAATTTATGGCTAACAACAGACGAGTTCATTAGAAAAGGAAAGTTTGGGGCGTGGGGGGGGGAAATTTAATTCCTATTTTTTTTTTTTATGTTTAAAGTAAATAATACGGGTAAGAAATGAGGCTATCGATGTTAGGATGATGTGGTAACCGGGCTGTCATTATTTTCTTCACTCTATTTTTTCATTTCTTTTCCCTTTCCCTTTGGTATTGTCCTGGTCGCGTAAGTAGAAAAATCATTGAAGGGGAGTGTTTGAGGCGGAGAAAGGGCTATTTGTGAGTTTTGGCGTACACAACGGCGGGAGTTGTTTTGCTGCCAGCATGTGGTGTCAATTAATAATAATAAAAAAAAAATAATAATAATAAATTAAAAAAAATTAATAATATAAAAATAAAAATAAAAATAATAATAATAATAATAATGTTATTTTCGCCCGGGGCATAGCCCAAAAAAAAAGCAACAAGCAAGGGATTTAATTTAAGTACTAGACTCGGGGGAAATGCCAATATGGAGGGGGGTGGAGGGGTCTGCCCTGAGGGTGTGGAGGGTAACCCTTATGGAGGGTGGGGAGGGACTGGGGGCGCTGTACCGCAGTCCCCGTTCGGAAGCGTAGGGGCCCACAAGACCACCAAGGTTCCCAAGGGGCCCGCCGCTCCCCTGGATTCCCTCCTTTTCCCCGCACGGGTGTAACTCATCTTGACTTCCAAACTCGTTCCGAGGGGCGGGGAGTAGCCCCTCAGAAAGACCCCAAGGGCCCGGGGGAGTAGGCAGGAATGCATATTCTCGAATGTTGCTCCTCCCTAAGTTCCCTGACAAGTCAGATCCCCACCGAAAGACCTCGTTGTCAAGTAGTCGTAATCCCCGCCAATTCTCAACCCTGCTTTTTGACATCGTCCCTCGTGCCCTGATGTTCCTCCATATCGGGAAGAGATCTTTTCCGATGATGCCTCTCCTTACAGTCATTGATTTGAGGTTTTGTCCTCACCTTGCTGCGGGTTTTCCCGGTGGCGCCACATCACAGCGGTGGGTCGGCCCTTTACCCTCTCTGTCGGGGTTTGTCAGATCATTATGACGTCCTCCGGTGGAAGGGCCCCCGTTGGTGTTGGCCGCTGCCAACACCAATCTGCTTACCATTGCAAAAAAAAGTGCCCCGTGAAGCCCCGTCCTGCCCCTGCCCGTGGCCTGCACCCCCCTTCCCCCCCCTCAGGGGCTGAAGGGGGGAGGGGGAACTGCCCCGTGTCCCCCCCTTTTTGTTTTCCCCCCACCCCGAAGGCCGGGGGTACCCTGGTAAGGACAACCCCGCCCCCCGGGCGGTCCCCACGGGGTTTCCCCGCTTTTTCCCTGGGCCCGCCTTGCCGGCCTGGGCAATGGGCCCCCGCCCCGGGGGGCTCTCGCCGTCCCCCCGGGGGGGGGGGGGTCCCGCCCCCTTTCCCCCGCCCCCCCGCCGGCCCTTAGGCACGCAAGGGGGGCCCCCTCCCCTCCCCCCACTTTGAGTCTCAAAATTTTGGTGCCCATTTTTTTTCTTACGGAAAATTAAAAATTTTGCAAGTTCATAAAATAGCTGTTGTGTGTTTTAGTTTCCCCTACCCTCCCTCTCTCGCCCCCCCCATTCCCCATTGCCCTTTTTCAGACTAATCATCAATCTTATCTTTTATTCTTATTCTAATTCTATATTTTTTTCTTCCCCCAAAATTTATCACTATTGCGTTTTTATCTTGCTTTTTTTTTTTTCTTTTGTTTTTATTTAAGGAAATGAATGCAAACGATTTTTTGGGGGGGGATTTTATTTTTTTTTTTCATTTTTTCCATCTTGTTTTCGGTATCTGAAAAATCTATCACTTTAAAGAGTCATTTCCCATATACCTTTTTAACCACTTTATTATCATCTTTTTTTATAAATATAAACCCTTCCCCATCTTTTTCCTTCTTTTCTTTTTGTCCTCCCTTTGTCCTTCGCCTTGGGAAAAGGAAGTGGGAGGGAAAAAAAATGAAAGCAAGTGAACGAAGGGGGAACAGAGGAGAGAGAGAGAGAAAGAGAGAGAGGGGAAAGAGAGGAGAGAACGAGAGAAGGAGAGAGAGAGAGAGAGAGAAAAAGAGGAGAGAAGAGAGAGGGAGAGGGGGGGAGAGGAGGGGGAGGGGGAAAAAAAGAGAAGGAGGAAAAGAAAGAAAAAGAAGGGGAAAAGAAGGAAAAAAAAAAAGTAAAAGAAAAGGGAAAGGAAAAAAAAAACCCCAAAAAAGCTTGAAAAGAATGTAAAGAAGGTAACCTTTGGGGGAAGGGGAAAGGAGGAGGGAGAGGGGAAAGGAGGAAGGAGGAAGGAAAGAGGGGGAGGGGGAAGGGGGGAGAGGGGGGGGGGAGGGGGAGGGGGAGGAAACAAATTTACTAATAAAGCAAGGTTTTGTTAGGAGGGTATTTGCGAAAACAAAAAAAAAAAGAAAAAGAAAAGAAAGAAAGAGGGAAGGAAAAAAAAAGTTTTTAAAGGAAAAAAGAAGGAAGAAAAAAAAAAAAAAAACAAAAAGAACACTGAAAATTAAAATACCCCTTTACTTACAGGGCGAAGGGGAAAAGGGGGGGGGGAAAAAGGGAAAAGACAAGAAAAAAGAAAAAAGGAGAGGGAGAAGTTGGGGCCGTTAGGGTTTTAAAATTATTCGTTGCATTGAGTTGAAAGCTCCCGGGAATAGGGCCTCCCTTTTATTAATACATCAAAAAACCTTTTTTAGGTCTTAAAGGTTTTCATAAAAGTCCCCGGATTCTACGATCCTTTAAGGGGAAAAAACCCCCAGGAGGGGAGGGAGGAGGAGGAGGAGGACGCAAGCAAAAAAACTGAAAGGAGGAAGAGGAGGGAAGAGGGAAGAGAAGGAAGGGGGGGAAGAAGAGGAGGAGGAGGAAAAGGGGGAGGGGGGGGAAGAAGAAGAAGGGGGCGAACGAAGAGGAATACAAAAAGGGAAAAAAAAGTGCAAAGGGGTTAATCCTACGAAATTTAAAAAAATATTTAACTACAAAAATGATATAGTAAGGGTAAGATAGTAAAAATAAAGGTTCCCACCACCTTCCCCTCTCAACCTAGGATGGAATGAGAGAGGAGAGAGGGAGAGAGGAGAGAGAGAGAGGGAGAAGAGAGAGAGAGAGAGAGAAGGAGAGAGAGAGAGAGAGGAGGAAAAGATTGATCTCAGTGAATCAATCTTTTTATTTAAAAGTAGAGTTCTCCCAAAGGCTTTCCAAATACTTCCAACCTTTCTTTTTCTTTTTCCTCCTCCTCCCCTCCTCCTCCCCCCCTCCTCCTCCCCCTCCTCCTCCTCCCCCCTCTACCTTCTCCTCCTCCCCCTCCTCCTTCTAAAAGCCCAGCACCCCAGGGAATTTCTCCTCCCACATCAATGAAACTCTCTCTCTCTCTCTCTCTCTTTCTCTCTCCTTTTCTCTCTCTTCTCTCTCTCTTCTCCTCTCTTCCCCCCTCTCTCTCCAAAACCCTTTTCCCAGACTCAAAAAACCTTCACTAGCGACCTTGCTTCCTCCCCCTCCCTCCACCCCCTTCCTCCTCCTCTCCTCCCACCTCTTCCTCCTCCCTCCTTTTTTCTAAAAACTTCAAAACCGGTTTTGGGTACACTGCCCACCACACTTTCATGATTTTTTTTTCATAACACACACACCACACACACACACAAACCACACACACACACACACACACACCCACACACAGACTCTCCGTCCCGGGGATTTTTCACAGACAAATTCGGGGGGTTAATGTCCCCCCTTGAGCAAGGGGATGGGGGTTTTGAGGGGTGTGAGGTCCCCCGCATTACCCAAAGATCGGTAAAATAGTTCCAACTCGCACCGGGGGGATGAAAAATGGCGATCGCGAGTTTACTTAGTGGGCAAGACCATGGATGAATGCACACACCACACACACACACACCCACAAACACACCACACACCAACACAAACAACACACAAAAAACACACCAACCACAAAACACATACACACACACACAACACAAACACACCACCTTAACAAGCTTTCTTTCCCCTTGATTTACCTTCGTGCCTGTTAAGCACACAACCGTCTAAAAACACCTACAAAATCCCCCCTCCCTGCCCCCCCTCCCTCCGTTTTTGTCAACACACCCCCCCGCCCCCCGTGCTTCCCTTTGCGTCAACTAGAGGGGAGCGCAGACCCCCCGGCCTGTGTTATATTTACCTTGGGAACCCATACTTCTACGGTCTACCCCCTTTCTTATCCTCCTCCTACGCCTTCCTACTGAAGAAAAACGAAGACAAGATGAGAAATGATAGAATAAGATATGAAAATATTAGAAGGAAGAAGTAAAGATGTCAAGAAAATGAAGAAAAAAATAAAGAAGAAAAAAAGGAAACTATTAGGACGAGAAAAAATCTGAAGGAAGAAATAAATATGGGAAAAAAGGAAGAAAAAGAAGACAACAAAATAAAGGAAGGAAGAGGAATAAGTGAATAAGTAGATAGGTATATCAGGAAGAATGAGAGATAGAAGTAGATAGGGAAGGAAAATACAGGAAGGTGGCAGAGTGATGGATCTTCCTCCTCCTCCTCCTTCGGTACATTTTTTTTTACGTTAGAGCCTATAGCGCCTGTAGGCTATTCTTCTTCCCCAATTTCCTTATGCTATTTATCAAGGCTGCGCTATAGGCCTCCTCCTCATTCGGTACATTTATCAAGGGCAATATAGGCCTCTTCCTCCTCCCTCCGTACATTTACCTAGGCCTCCTCCTCCTTCGGTACATTTATCAAGGGCAATATAGGCCTCTTCCTCCTCCCTCCGGACATTTACCTAGGCCTCCTCCTTCTTCGGTACATTTATCAAGGGCAATATAGGCCTCTTCCTCCTCCCTCCGTACATTTACCTAGGCCTCCTCCTCCTTCGGTACATTTATCAAGGGCAATATAGGCCTCTTCCTCCTCCCTCCGTACATTTACCTAGGCCTCCTCCTCCTTCGGTACATTTATCAATAGCGCTATAGGCCTCCTCCTTCTCCTCCTCCTCTTCCTCCTCCAGTAAATTTATCAAGGGCGCTATACAGGCCTCCTCCTCCTCCCCCTTCAGTAAATTTATCAAGGGCGCTATACAGGCCTCCTCCTCCTCCTCCTCCAGTAAATTTATCAAGGGCGCTATACAGGCCTCCTCCTCCTCCCCCTTCAGTAAATTTATCAAGGGCGCTATACAGGCCTCTCCTCCTTCGGTACATTTATCAATAGCGCTATAGGCCTCCTCCTTCTCCTCCTCCTCTTCCTCCTCCAGTAAATTTATCAAGGGCGCTATACAGGCCTCCTCCTCCTTCTCCTCTAGTAAATTTATCAAGGGCACTGTTTAGGCCTCCTCCGCATCCTCCTACCGTACATTTATCAAGGCTGCTTTAACCCCCCCCCTCCCCCCCCCCGCTGAGTAATTGCCGCCCATCCCTCGCCTAACACCTGTACCAAAACATAACGACGCCCCTCCACTACCTGGGAACCCGAAGGAGCGCACACTGTTGACTTATTTTAGTTATTTTTTGTATTTAAAGTTATTAGTAATTGCAGATGGCTTAAAAGGTAGATAGATAAGTTAAGACAGTAAAATAATAGAGGGAAGAAGGAAAGACAGAAGAAGAGACAAAGATATGGGATGGGAAGGGAAAGGAAGGGAAGAGATGGGAAAGGAAGGGAAGGGAAGGGAAGGGATAGGAAGGGAAGGGAACGGATGGGAAGGGAAGGGAAGGGAGGGAAGGGAAGGGAAGGGATAGGAAGGGAAGGGAAGGGATAGGAAGGGAAGGGAAGGGAGGGAAGGGAAGGGAAGGGTTAGGAAGGGAAGGGAAGGGATAGGAAAGGAAGGGAAGGGATAGGATAGGAAAGGAAGGGAAGGGAAGGGAAGGGAAGGGATAGGAAGGGAAGAGTGGAGAGGTAACTGGATTCTGGATTCATATATGCATTTCCTTATAATTACTTCCCTTTTATCTCTCTTCTTCTCCCTCTTTGAATTCAGTCTTCCCTTCCTCTTCCTCTTCCCTTCTTCCCCTTCATTACTCCCCTTTTATCTCTCTTCTTCTCCCTCTTTGAATTCAGTCTTCCCTTCTCTTCTCCTTCCCCTTCATTACTCCTCTTATCTCTCTTCTTCTCCTTCTTTTAATTCAGTCTTCCCTTCCTCTTCCTCTTCCCTTTCTGTCCCTTCATTACTCCCCTTTTATCTTCCTTCTTCTCCCTCTTTTAATTCAGTCTTCCTCTTCCTCTTCTTCTTCCCCTTCATTACTCCTCTTATCTCTCTTCTTCTCCCTCTTTGAATTCAGTCTTCCTCTTCCTCTTCCCCTTCTTCCCCTTCCAAAAAGCCCGCAATTTATATTTACGAGTATTTTGTTTTATTTATTTATATTCAAAGTTTTAATCATACAGATGGCTTAAAATGTAGATAAGTTAAGGCAGTAAAAGTGTTCAAAATCTGTTCTATGGCTTAAAAGGAGGATAAATGAACCCCTTGAGACCCAAAACGTAATTTCCATTGTAATTTGAGTACCATTACACGATTTTTAGTGACTATAAGCAATATTTTATAGCTATGACCTGTTTAGTATCCTTGCCCACGAACTAAATTGGTATATTAATTAAGCTACTTTTCGTAATTTTATGGCTAACAACATACAATTTTTTTATAGCAAAGGAAAGAAATGGGCGTGAAGGGGTTAAAGGGTGAATAAGTTATTAAGTAAGTGTTCAAAATGTGTTCTGTTTAAGTGTTTACCTGTGACGTGT
>JACEEZ010000813.1:155000-160000 GCA_016584305.1 Chionoecetes opilio | reverse complement strand
AACACAACACACATCACACTCCCTCACACACAAAAGTTTCATTTTCATGTATCATCTACTTCTCCCCCGCGCCTCTTTATTTTTCATTCTTTTTATCTTATTTACATCTATTCATTTACAGAATAATAAAGAAGAATATGAACAAAAACTAAACGAATAGAACACATAAAACAAAAAAAATTATAATTATAAATCAAATAACAACATAAATAACATAAAACGATCGATCGAGCACGTCACAATGAACAAAACTTATTCGCAATTATTTCCTTCAGCTTGTTACATGTGTCACCTACTGTTCTCTTACCTTCTAATTTCCATTGTATTTTTTTTATTTCATCCTATTACATTTTAATGAATATAGCAATTTATAGAAACCTTTTATATCCTTGTCCATTAGCTAATTTGGTTTACTAGTACCTTTTCGTAATTATGCTATCAACAACGATTTAATATAGCAAGAATATGCTAATGATATAATGTAAACCGTACCTCCATCCTACAGTCACTTCCTGCATCCCTTTAAAACATCCAAAATTATCCCTTACGCTATAAAATCCTTCAATCCTTTTTTTACATTTTAACCTCACAAATATCCCTAACCCTCTATAAAATCATAATTCCATTTTATATTTCTTTCATCACATATTGATCCCTACTCTATGATATAATCCCTTCTATTTCCTCTTATAACCTCTTTAAATCCAAGTATCCCTCTATGCTAATCTTTTATCCTAACTTTTCATCCAATATCCCTACTGCTATAAATCATCAACCCTTCTATTCTTTACATGACATCTGCTGAAGATTTATTTCTCCTACTTGTAATCCATGTATTTCCATCTCATAATCTACAAGTAATCCTTCCTCTTCATCCTTTAAACTCACAAATAATCCCTACTTTTATAAAATCTCAATCCCTTTTTTTATCATACTTTTATCTCATTCTTCATTTGTCCCCATCCCTTACTCTGTTACAGGTAATCCTCCATTCCATCTATGCCTCTTCCTCCTTCCACAATCATACGCCTCTCTCATAATCCACGCTAATCCTTCTCTATCACATCCAATACACCAATCACTCCCTTCATCCCTTATGTGTTATACATACTGTGTTCACTCCGTCATACATAATGAATTTGTTTTATGTCAACATGTTGTTTTTGTTGTTGTTTTTATGTATTTATATTAAGTGCCATATGTTGATAAGAATTATAAGTATGTGTGTTTGATTACTTGAAACCTATAACAATAATGACACTACTCCTGATATATGAGAAGTAACAGTCAATCCCTAGTAAATTTATCATACTTATATCTTCATTTTCAATTGGCAATATTAATGAAAACTTGAATAACACTATGGTAATCTAATTAAATGAAAAATATAATGACAACAAATCAATTACGATACAATACAATAATAGCAAATAAATTATAAAACTACAATAAAAATATAATGAAAATATAATGAAAAATATATAAAAAATAAATGAAAAATATAATGAAAATATAAATGAAAAATATAATGAAAATTGTGTGAATATAAAGAAATAATGAATTTTGTGAAAATTATGAAAATTAATGAAAATTATATATGATATATGAATTATGAAATTATGGCAAATAGTAAATTAATTTGTGTTGAATAGAATGACAATTATGATATGAGAAATACCTATGAATCTAATGATAATCTTATTAGATAACATAAACAGGTAATTCTAATAAATACATGTAATTTTCATGTTATCTATGGCAAGAAAGTTACATTATATTCCTTTGCTTTTTTTAATTTTAACTGACAATAATTTACTCTATTAATTACATTCCATCTCTTCATCCTCTCTACTAACTCTCTCTCCTCTCTCTACTCTCTACTCTCTCTTCTTGACAAATAGTTAATCGTTTTCTTTCTTTGCTTTGCATATATTTTATCTTAAACCTACTTAAATACCTCCTCTCATTTTCCTCTTCGTCCTCCATCTTTATTCTCCTCTCATCTTTCTTTCTCTCTCATCTCGTTTCTTTCTCCTTATCTCTCCTGTTTTCTCTATTGCTGCTTCGCTCTCTCTATCTCTCACACTCTACCTCCTCTCTCTCCCCATCCTCACTCTCTCTCGCCCCCTCACTCTCTCTCCTCTCTCTCTCTCTCATCGTCCTCTGTCCCAGGTGCGCAGGTGAGGTGTGGTGCGGTAACGTGCTATCCCTACAGGACCGTTGGACCGAGGTAGGGCAGGGAGGAGGAGGAGGAGGGAAGGAGGAGAGGAGGAGGAGGAGGAGGAGGAGAGAGGAGGAGGGGAGGAGGGGAGGAGGAGAGAGAGGAGGAGAGAGGAGGAGAGGAGGAGGAGGAAGGAGGAGAGAGGAGGAGGAGGAGGAGGAGGAGGAGGAGGAGGAGGAGGAGGAGAGGAAAAAAAGAAAAAGAGAAAGAAGAAGAAGGAGGAGGAGGGGGAAAGGAAAAAAGGGGGGGGGGAAAGAAAAAAAGGAGGGGAAAAGAAGGGGAGGGGGGAAGTAAAGGGAGGAGAGGGAAGAAAAAGGGGGGAGGGGAGGGAAAAAAAAAAAAGAAAATAAAAAAAAAAACAAAGAAAAGAGGGGAAAAAAAAAAGGGGGGGAAAAAAAAGGGGGCGAAAGAAAAAAAAAAGGAGGAGGAGGAGGGGAGGAGGGGAGGAAGGAGGAGGGGGGGAGGGGGAAGGGGAGGAGGGGGGGGGGGGGGGAAAAAAAAGGAAGAAAAAGGATGGAAAAAAAAAGGGGAAGGGGAAAAAAAATTAACAAGGAGTGAAAAGAAAAAAAGGAAAACAGGGGGGAAAGGAAAAAAAAAAAGGGGGGAAAAAAAGGGAAAGTAAAAAAGGGGGGAAAAAATAAAGGGAAAAAAAAAGAAAGGAAAAGAAAAAAAGGGAAGAGGGAAAAAAGGAAAAAGTAAAGAGGAAAAACCCTTGGAAAAAAAGGAAAAAGGAAAATAGAAAAGAAGAAAAGGGGAAATTAAAAGAAAAAAAAAGGGGAAAAAAAGAGGGGAAAAAAATTTGGACATAAAAAAATTTCCCCCAGAATCCAAAACCGTAAGGGATTTTGAAGAACCGAGAAAAAATCGGTCTGGTGACCAAAAATTTACAAAAGGTTTTTTTAAAATGGTTAGGGGGAAAATACAAAAAGGTCAAAAAAAAATACATTTCCCAAAAAAATTTTAAGGGACCCGGTTACAAAAATTACGGGCCAAATTAATAACTTTTGGGGGTTAGTGAGTTAAACACCATCTAGTAAAAAAACAAATAAATAAAAATTTAATGTAAAAATTAAAAGAAAAAAAGTGGAAAGGGTTTAGGGGGCGTTTTTGATTTTTATTAAAAATTTATTTTTTTAAAAAAAAGGGAAAATGGAAAAAAGTAAAAAAATAGCAAAAAAAAAGGGGTTTTTAGGGATTGTTTGGTTGAAATTTTTTAAAAAGTTTTTTTGGAAAAAAAAAAAATTAAAAAGATAAAAAAGTAGAAAAAAAAAAAATTATTTTTAGTAGTTTTTGGGTTTTTTTAACAAAGTAGTGGTTAGGAAAAAAAAAAAGGAAAAAGAAAAATAAAAAAAGAAAAAAAAGTTTTTTTTTGAGAAAGAGAAAAAGGGGCTTTTATCATAAAAAAAAAAATTTTTTATTATTATTTTTATGAATGAGAAGATAAAAAAGGAAATGAGATTTTTTTTTTGGAAACCAAAAAGGGAAACAGTATTATAAATGAGAGAAAAAACCTTTTAGGGCTTATGTAAAAAAAAACCTTTAGTCTCTAATGTAAAAAAAAACCCCTTTATGTTCTAATGTAAAAAAAAAACCTTTAGTCTTAATGTAAAAAAACCTTTAGTCTCTAATGTAAAAAAACCTTATGTTCTAAGTAAAAAAAACTTTGTCTCTAATGTAAAAAAACCTTCATGTCTCTAATGTAAAAAAAAACCCTTTATGTTCCCAATGAAAAAAAAAATTTATGTCTCTAATGTAAAAAAAAATTCATGTCTCTAATGTAAAAAAAACCTTATGTCCTAATGTAAAAAACCTTCATGTTTAATGTAAAAAAACCCTTTAGTCTCTAATGTAAAAAAAACCTCGTCTCTAATTAAAAAAAACCTTCATGTCCTAATGTAAAAAAAAACCTTCATGTCTAATGAAAAAAAAAATTCGTCTCTAATGTAAAAAAACCCCCTTTATGTCTCTAATGTAAAAAAACCTTCATGTTTTTCATGTAAAAAACCTTATGTCCTTTTGTAAAAAAAACCCTTTAGTCTCTAATGTAAAAAAAAACTTCATTCTCTAATGTAAAAAAACCCCTTTAGTTCTTTTAAAGTAAAAAAACCCTTTATGTCTCTAATAAAAAAAAACCTTCATGTCTCTAATGTAAAAAACCTTCATGTCCTAATGTAAAAAAAAAACCCTTTATTTTGCCTTTTTTAATGAAAAAAAACCCTTTATGTCTCTAATGTAAAAAAAAAACCTTTATGTCTCTAAAGTAAAAAAAAAATTCAGTCTCTAATGTAAAAAAAACTTCTGTCTCTTGTAAAAAAAATTCATGTTCTAATGAAAAAAAAAAATTATGTCTCTAATGTAAAAAAAACCTTTATGTCTCTAATGTAAAAAAAAACCCTTCATGTTTTTCCCAAAAGTAAAAAAAACCTTTATGTCTCTAATGTAAAAAAACCCCCTCAAAGTCTTTATGCCCAAAAAAAAAACCCTTTATTCTCTAAGTAAAAAAAAACCCCTTTCAAAGTCCTCTCAAAGTAAAAAAAACCTTATGTCTCATGAAAAAAAAAACCTTATGTCTCTAAGTAAAAAACATTCATGTCTCAATGTAAAAAAAACCCTTATGTCTTAATGTAAAAAAAAAATTCATGTCTCTAATGTTAAAAAAAACCCTTGTCTTAAATTAAAAAAAAAATCATGTCCTTAATTAAAAAAAATTTTTTTTTTTTTTTTGTTTTTATTTTAATATTTTTTTTTTTTTTAAAGTATTTTTTTAAAAGTCCCAGTC
>JACEEZ010000813.1:145000-150000 GCA_016584305.1 Chionoecetes opilio | reverse complement strand
TATATATATATTTATATAAATATATATAATATATTATATGTAGATATATATAGTAATAGATAGATAGATAGATATATGAAGATGAGAAGAGAAGAGAGATGTAGATAGATGAAGATGAGATGAAAAGATAGAGAAGAGAGAAGAGAGATGAGAGATAGAGAGATAGATAGAGTAGATAGAGAGATAGAAGATAGATAGATAATAGATAATAATATATATATATATATATATATATATATATTATATATATATATATCATATATATATATATATATATATATATATATATATATATATATATATATAGCATATATATATAGCGCATACCGGAGGTATGCGCTCATACTGAGTGCATATATATATATATATATATATATATATGCACTCAGTATGAGCGCATACCTCCGGCCGAATATTTCATCAATTGGTTGCCATGGCAACAGTTGTCAATAGATTTCATCCAAAATTAAATCAGTTCTTCCTTATAGCAAATAAACTTTGTATACTGAGTTTGGTCCAAATCTATTGGTAACTTTTCGAGAAATCCTGTACACTAACAAACAGACAGACAGACAGACAGACAGATCGGGGTGAAAACATAACCCCTCCAACTTCGTTGGCGGAGGTAACAATAGTGGGGTCATGTTTTCCTGTATCGGTGTTTTGTCATAATTCACATTTAATTCACAGCGAATGTTCCGTTTGTAAGATTACTACCAGCCGCTACCCTCGTGTTCTTGCCGCCTAAGATATTTATTACAATGACCTCAACAACAACAATTACAGGAACTACCACGTGTAGGCCACGCAAACAAAGGTACACACAATAACATTCATGAGAGACAAAACCCTGCTATTTGGAGCCATCAGGAACAAGACACGGAAGAGATAAGACAAAAGTTAAGCTAAGTCCCCAAACCAGAGAACAACCATTTGTAAAAAAAATAAACAGTAGCAAAAAAATGTGAGTGCAAGAGTCTGGCCAAGCGGGAAGACCGAGACGTCGTTAATGAGAAAACTTTCCAAATTTGGTTGGAGTTGAGAGGATAAAATACTTTGAAGAAGAAAATACAGACAAGTATTTTTTTTAGCAAGGTAGAGGGATCAGAGACAGGCAAACACGCGGATGAAACACAAGGGAAACAGGAAAGTTCAGATTCAATTGTATTCTTCAGATTCTTCCTTTTCCAATGGCTCCAATTGAATGTTATAAGCAACTTGTAAGATCATGATGTTGTTTGGTTGGAGAAGGATTTTCAAGTACTCCTTGTCACCTTATAAGCCTCCGTGGTGTAGTGGCTAGTGTGCCTGGCTACGAATCTGCGGGCCATGGTTCGAATCCGGGCCAGGGCAAGTCGGCGACCAGTCAAAACTGGTCAGTTGACAACAACTGTTCTTCCTTCCTTTCGGGGTTGATAAATGGGTACCTGGGGTAACCTGGGGAAGGTAACTGTGGTAACCCGGGTGTCACACTAGCCCTGTGTCCCGGGGTAACGGGTCTTCACCCACCACAGGCTCTAAGGGCTAATGCCACGGAGATGAGCACCGAATGCTACGCGCAGCATAGCGTATGCTCCCATATTTACTTTACCTTTACCTGTTACCTTATAAGGGGGAAGGGAGGTAGGAAGGGAGGGAGCTAAGGAGGGACACAGGGAAGACAGAACGATAGCTGAAAGTGACGCAGAGATATCACAGGAAGATCACAACTTACATTAAAGACGTAAAATCGCAAGATAACACATAATCATGCTCGCTTTTTTTCACTATGAAAGAATCTTACTCTTTGCTCTCTCTTTGCTCTATTGGGATCGCAATAAGCGGACTTTTTGTTCATTTTTTCTTTTTTCTTGGCCAGTCCCCTGCGATATAGAACAATAATAGATATAGATACAATAGATACAACTATAGCTACAATAATACAATAATAAATACAATAATACAATAATAAATACAATAATACAATAATAAATACAATAATACAATAAACTCGTCAGGATGGCTCGGTTGGTAGAGCTGCGGGCTCGCGTGTAGCGTCCCTGCATTCGGTCAGCGGTTCGAGCCCACCAAGTTCGTCCTGGCGTGGTGGCGCTTTGTATAGTCAATAACCTTGTAGTTGGCACTTGCAAAGTGTCTTGTTGCAAAAAAAAATTGCAAAATTTTGATAGGATCAAAGTATCTTATAATACAATAATAAATATAGATACAATAGATACAACAATAGATATTAATCCAATCGTCTCAGTTACAATTATCGTCTAAATAATCTAATCAATAACGTTACAAATCAATGCACTTTTAGAAATAATTCTCATTATTTAATCATATAAACTTAGTCTTTTTTTTTTCCTCACTCTATCTGTCCTTCACATCGTTCTTTTAGTGGAAGCAGCTTTCTGTGTCGGAAGGCAAAGTAGAAACAGCTGACTCTTCCCAGGGCGCGGCGAGGCACAGCTGTCGCCTCCCCGCCGGTCCTTCCTGGCTGAGATGTTAAAGAAAGTGTGTTGCCGCCCCTGAGCCCTTCCCTTGACCCCTGAGCCCTTCCCTTGACCCCTGAGCCCTTCCCTTGACCCCTGAGCCCTTCCCTTGACCCCTGAGCCCTTCCTTTGACCCCTGAGCCCTTCCCTTGACCCCTGAGCCCTTCCCTTGACCCCTGAGCCCTTCCTTTGACCCCTCAGCCCTTCCCTTGACCCCTCAGCCCTTCCCTTGACCCCTCAGCCCTTCCCTTGACCCCTGAGCCCTTCCCTTGACCCCTCAGCCCTTCCCTTGACCCCTGAGCCCTTCCCTTGACCCCTGAGCCCTTCCCTTGACCCCTGAGCCCTTCCCTTGACCCCTGAGCCCTTCCTTTGACCCCTCAGCCCTTCCCTTGACCCTCTCTGACCGCCCTTACCCCACCTCCTTGACCCCTGAGCCCTTCCCTTGACCCCTGAGCCCTTCCCTTGACCCCTCAGCCCTTCCCTTGACCCCTCAGCCCTTCCCTTGACCCCTCAGCCCTTCCCTTGACCCCTCAGCCCTTCCCTTGACCCCTGAGCCCTTCCCTTGACCCCTGAGCCCTTCCCTTGACCCCTCAGCCCTTCCCTTGCCCTGACTCACCCTCTGGCCCTTCCCTTGACCCCTGAGCCCTTCCCTTGACCCCTAGCCCTTCCCTTGACCCCTGAGCCCTCTCCTGACCCCTACTGAGCCCCCTGAGCCCCTTGACCCTCCCTTGACCCCTCAGCCCTTCCCTTGACCCCTGAGCCCTTCCCTTGACCCCTGAGCCCTTCCCTTGACCCCTGAGCCCTTCCCTTGACCCCTGAGCCCTTCCCTTGACCCCTGAGCCCTTCCTTGACCCCTAGGCCTTCCCTTGACCCCTGAGCCCTTCCTTGACCCCTGAGCCCTTTCCCTTTGACCCTAGCCCTTCCCTTGAACCCCTGAGCCCTCTCCCTTGACCCCTGAGCCCTTCCCTTGACCCCTAGCCCTTCCCTTGACCCCTCAGCCCTTCCCTTGACCCACCCTCAGACCCCTTCCCTTGACCCCTGAGCCCTTCCCTTGAACCCTTAGCCCTTCCTTGACCCCTCAGCCCCTCTGCCTTTGACCCCTGAGCCCTTCCCTTGACCCCTCAGCCCTTCCCTTGACCCCTTAGCCCTTCCTTGACCCCTGAGCCCTTCCCTTGACCTCCCTGACAGCCCTTCCCTTGACCCCTGGAGCCCTGCCCTTCCTTGACCCCTGAGCCCTTCCCTTGAACCCTTAGGCCTCCTCCTCCTTGACCTACCCTAGCCCCTGACCCGCCTTCCCTTGACCCCTGAGCCCTTTTCCCTTGACCCCTCCAGCCCTTCCCTTGACCCCTCAGCCCTTCCCTTGACCCCTCAGCCCTTCCTTGACCCCCCTGACCCTTCCCTTTGACCCTTAGCCCTTCCTTGACCCCTCAGCCCTTCCCTTGACCCCTGAGCCCTTCCCTTGACCCCTGAGCCCTTCCTTTGACCCCTCAGCCCTTCCCTTGACCCGTCAGCCCTTCCCTTGACCCTCAGCTCTGCCCCTGCCCTCCCTTGACCCCTTCACCTTCCCTGACCTCCTCCTGCCCTTCCCTTGACCCTCAGCCCTTCTCTTGACCCCTGAGCCCTTCCCTTGACCCCTGAGCCCTTCCTTGAACCCTGAGCCCTTCCCTTGACCCCTAGCCCTTCTCTTGACCCCTGAGCCCTTCTCCCCCTTCTTGACCCTAGCCCTTCCCTTGACCCTCAGACCTTCTGACACTTCTGACCCTGCCTTTCTACTGAGCCCTTTCCCTTGACCCCTCGCCCTTCTCTTACCCTGAGCCCTCTGCCTCCTTCCCTTGACCCCTCAGACCTTCCTTGACCCTGACCCACCCCAGCCCTTCCCTTGACCCCTCAAGCCCTTCCCTTGACCCCTCAGCCCTTCCCTTGACCCCAGCCCTTCCTTGACCCCTAGCCCTTCCCTTGACCCCTCAGCCCTCCTTGACCCTCACCCTTCTCTTCCCCTGACCCCTCCCCTCGCCTTCCCTGCCCTGAGCCCTTCCCTTGACCCCTGAGCCCTTCCCTTGACCCCTCAGCCCTTCCCTTGACCCCTCAGCCCTTCCCTTGACCCCTCAGCCCTTCCCTTGACCCCTCAGCCCTTCCCTTGACCCCTCAGCCCTTCCCTTGACCCCTCAGCCCTTCCCTTGACCCTAGCCCGTCAGGGTGGCAAGGTTGGTAGAGATGTGAGTTCGCAATGTGCAGCGTCCCTGTGCATTCGGTCAGCGGTTCGAGTCCGCCTAGTTCGTGCTGACGTGGCGGCGCTTTGTATAGTCAATAACCTTGTAGTTGGTACTTGCAAAGTGTCTAGATAGGATGAAAATCTTATCTTATCTTATCCCTTGACCCTGAGACTCACTCCCAGGGCGACGGTGCTGCATTTTTTTATCATACTGATTAGAACGGAACTTTCTGGCTAAATAATCGCTGAACTCTCTCTCTCTCTCTCTCTCTCTCTCTCTCTCTCTCTCTCTCTCTCTCTCTCTCTCTCTC